>ML817041.1:51274-61442 GCA_009831015.1 Picea engelmannii | reverse complement strand
AATTTTCTCAATTTCATTTTTTTGGGAAAAGGGGTGACGATAGGGATGGATATTGGGAGGAAGTATTCCTGGGACAAGGGGAATGGAATGATCATGAACACCACGGGAAGGAGGGAGTCCTTGGGGAGTGGAAAAAACCACTTGATGTTTAGAGAGGATGGATTGGAGGTCATGTGGCACAGAGGGTGTCTCAATTGCTTGTATGGCATGGAGTTGGGAAATAATGTTAGAATGACCTTTTTTGAGCATCTTTTCCATGCAATGGGAACTGATGATCTCCGGGTAACCAACGGTGATGCCTTGGAACTTATATTGTTGGCCCTCCTGGTCAAATTGCATGGTTAATTCCTTAAAATCCATGAGAATGGGACCCAAAGTCCTTGCCATTCTGCACCCAACACAATGTCACAACTGTCCATGTCGATAGAAAACATATGAGATTTTAGGTGGTATTCACCAATTTGGAGACACACATTTTCACAACTCCGTCTACATTTCATGGACCCACCATTGGCAATCATGATTTGAAAATTATTGACGACACAGATATAACAATTAGTTTCTTGGGAAATGCGGCGGTGGATATAATTATGAGTGCTTCCACTATCAACAAGAATGATGACCTTCCTATGCTTAATGTAACCAATTAGCTTGAGGGTTTGGGGAGCAGAGAATCCAGTGAGAGAATTTAGGGAAATGACGGGTTCTACTTCGGGAGGGTCTGAGGGAGGGGTCATGTCAGTGGGTTCAGGTGAGACACACAAAAGGGGAGCCTCAACATCCTCTGAGATGGCCATAAAAATCTTTTGTTCCTTACACTTGTGCTCATGAAAATATTTGTCATCACAATTATAACAAAGGCCTTTGAGTTGGCATTCAACCATTTTAGCCCTGGTCAATTTTTGGATCTTTAGTGGAGTAGAAAGAGGAGAGGGTGTGACTGGTTTAGTGCGAGGAATAAAGGAGGGTTTTTGGCTTTGAGAAGAGACAATCTGTTGTGATTCCTTAGCTCTTTTAGTAGCGTCCACCCAACTCTGAGGCCAAGCCATGAGGACATGGGCACGAATCTCATCCTTGAGGCCATTGATAAAACATTCTAAAAAAAAAGCATCAGACATGCCCTCTGTACGAAAAGCCAGTCGCTCAAAAGCAACTATAAAGTCTTCCACTATGCCAGATTGTTTCAAATTTGTCAAATGACCTAAATGGTTGGTGTCAGTGTCAAAGCATTCATAAATCTCTACCACAAAGTGTGTCTAAGCCACATACCCTTGGCGAACATTTTTTCTCCATTGCCACCATTGCCAACGTTCGTGATCTAGATGGAGAACACCATATTGGAGTTTGGCCAACTCATCCATAATGCCATACAAAGAGAAATAATGTTCCATTTGAGTTACCTAGCCAGTGGGATCCGAGCCATCAAATTTGGTCACATCCACATGTGAAAGGCATAGGTCACGCTGAAATTGATGGGGATGAAAATTCTGGGAATGAGAGGAAGTTTCACCTTCAGTATGCAAAGGTGGGTCAAATGAGGGAAGATATGCAGGGATATGCAGCTTGGCGCAGATCATCATAGTGATATATTCAAGCTGGGTAGCAATGTCTTGTTTGAGTTCTTCGATTGTGGCGGTGATGGAGGAATGCATGTTTTTATTGATGGTGACAATATTGGCACTGAGTTGTCTCACTTCTTGTTGGGTTTATATGAAATTAGAGTGCAAGGTATTCAAGCGAGCTTACAAGTCTTGGCTACGGGTATGGGCCATGATGAAGAGGGAACACAAAAAGGGGTGAGTGGGATCACACAAAAAATGGGTTATGGGTGAAGTGTATCACAACGATCAGGGTGACAAGTTGAATCCAATGAGGTAAAGCCCAAATAATGGTGTTGGAAGGGGGTCGGGTCCACGGGAATTTTTTTTTGCTGAAAAATGATAGGTATGATTGTGATAAGAGAGAAGAGAGAAATCCAACAAAATATGTCTCAAATAATGGTTCCAACATGATCTAGACTCGTTTTTTTTATAACTTCTGTGGAGTTATACTCCGATCTAAATAATACTACAATGATGAAATTCCCAAATGCTTAACATGAAGAAATGTGTAGTAATTTCGCAACCCGAATGCAGGAGACACAGTTGTGCAACAATAGATCTTGTCTATTCTGTTTTTGTTTCTGTCCCAAAGGTTAGGGTATTCAAGGGTTCTACAGACAAGGGTTTTCCCTATGCTATATCTCTCTGATATACGGGTGGGGTCCAACAGTAGTACTCGGCCCAATATCTTAGGGCACCAACTAAGGAGGCTAGACCGTGCCCTTAACCGTACTACCTGACTACCCAGGTACTAGAGAGTATCTTCCCGAGTGCTGTTCTTGGTGGCTCTGTAACAGTCAGGCGACTGATCGGTTTATCTATGGAGGGCTTCAAGAGATCTAGGTTGATCTGTATACATGTGCTGTCTGATGCGCTACCACTCGAAGGGGTACCAACATGGGTTACAAGGGTGGCCAACATATGTGCGCTTAAGTACCACTTGCATTTCCTGCGTGTATGAATCCTCGACCGTGGGTTTATGCGTGTAACGACATATCTCTGTAGCTTAAAGACGTCTGAATACGTCTCTACCCTAAAAAAAATATTAACCCACAATTTTCTGCCGAGGAAGGTGCTCTTATACCACTTGTAATATTCCATATATAAAACAATATGCAGAGCATACATAATTAGCTAGAAATGGAAGATGAACAACAATATAACCATAACAACACCAAATAATACCAAAATGATACTAGAAAAACATCAGAAAAAACACTTTGATTACTGAGAGCAATGTTCACTTGCCTCTTTGAGGGGGAAACCTCCAACAGAGCAGAGCTCTATTACAATAATATCCAAGACAAAACTTCCCATACCCTTGACTTCTATTTATACTAAATATGTCTATCAAAAGAACAATCTAGAGGAAGATCCTTCTAGAAGAGGAAGCTTCTATTAGGTCTTCTTACATTGGACTTATTCTTCCTTATTACTAGGCCTTACTAATATTGACCTTTATTACATGGAAATATATTATTCTACCTACGTGAGGGGTTAGGTCCTTAACAAGAAATGACACCCTTACCTAATAGGGAGACACTTCAAAGTAAAAAAAATCATGATGGGTTGAAGTACTTCTTGGAGCAATGATTATCTCCGGAAGAGAAACAAAATGGGTTACAAAGATGCTAGGTTATGAATTTTAAATTATCTACCAAAAATGAAAACAATATTGTGGAAGATGCACTTTCAAGGAAAAAAGAAGAAATAGAGGGTTCACTGTGTGTTATTTCTATTTTGCAATCTGATTGGGTAGAAGAAGCAAAGATATAATGGAAGCAAGATCATTCAACAACTACAAGAGGACCCCATTGCATTAGATAAATTTGTATGGAATAATGATTTGCTATGGTATCATTATCGCCTATATTTATGTAAGAATTCCAACTCAAACAAAAGGTCCTTTTGGAATTGCACACTTCTCCTATAGGAGGACATTCAAAGTTATTGAAAACTTAGCATAAGATTAAGAAGGATTTTTTTATGGGAAGGTCTTAAAATTGATGTTCAAAAGTTTGTGTTTGAATGTGTGGTTTGCCAACAAAATAAGGGAGAGACATTCAAGACACCATGTCTCCTACAACCATTAGCTATACCAAGTCAAGGCTGGGAAGAAGTTTCAATGGATTTTATTACATGCTTACCCAAATTTGAAGGAAAGATTATCATCATGGTAGTAGTGGATTGACTGACAAAGTATGTCCATGTTTTCTCTCTTTCTCATCCTTTTAATGCAAGTACAATAGCCATAACATTCATGGAAACAATTCAAAATCTCCATTGAGTCCCCAAGATTATTGTAAGTGACACAGATCTAATTTTCACTGGAAAATTTTGGACTGAATTATTTTCTTGTTTGTGTACTCAATTAGCTCACAACTCATCTTACCATCCTCAATACGATGGGAAAACTGAGATTGTGAATAAATGTCTAGAATATATCTTCATTTATTTGCATCTTATAAATAGACACAATGGGTCTAGAGGTTTCCCTTGGCAAACTGGTGGTACACCACATCCTTCTATTCTACATAAAAACTTTCCCCTTTTTTGGCATTTTATGGATATCATCCTCCATCCATCACATTTCCCTTGAAAGGGACTACAAAAGTTCAGGTAGTGGAGGAGCACATAAGGAACCAACAAGAGGTTCTCAAACTATTAAACAAAAACTTGGTTATGACACAAAATAGGACGAAACAACAAGCAAATAAACATCACAGTGAAAGAGAATTTGAAGTGGGGTATTGGGTATTTTTGAGGCTACAACCATATAAACAAATGTCCCTCAAGCAATAAAAGAAGGACAATAAATTAGCACCTAAATATTACGGCCCCTGTAAGGTGTTGCAAAGGATTGGAACTTATGGCTTACAATTTGGAGTTGCCTCCATCTTCATGTGTACATCTATTCTTCCATGTTTCTTGCTTAAAGAAGGTAATTGGTGACAAGCTCCTAGTCCAAACTATTTTACCATAGATTAATAAAGAAGCGAAAATCATACTATAACCATAAACAATTCTTGAAACAAGGATTAAGCAACTAAGAAATTGAGCAATTATTGAGTACCTCGTCAAACGAAAGAACCTACCAGTGGAAGAGGTGACATGGGAAGATGAGTTCTTTAGGCAAAAACACCCACGATTAGTCGAGTGTTGAGGAAAACACTTGTTTTAAGGGGAGGTGCATGTTAATCCCTAGACAAAGCCCCATGTTAAGTATACAACCCCTTATTTGGCCCTAGATATATAATTATTACATTTCTAGTGTTATATTAGTAGGTCGGCTAGAACCCTTTATTGTACTCTTTCATTATAATTGTACACTTTGTCTCCTACATATATATACCAAGGAGACCTAGTCTTAGGATCATTGTATCTCATCTTGTACATTGAATATATTGTAAAAGGAGGTTTTCCCCTCAAAGTGAATTGTTATTTATTGACTTTTTATCATTCTCAAGGCATTGGTTCATAATATTTTCATTTTTATCCCTTTTAACATCAAGGAAGGTGTTTGACATTGTTGAAACTGGTTTCCTCCTATTGGAACATACACATGAAAACATAGATGGAACTTATGGGAGGCTATTTGATAAATTAAAGAAAAAATACATATTTTCATTGTCAGAGATGATGGACAATTATTGGACATGTGAGGACCACAATTCCTACATCCCATATTTAATTAATGAATGTTTTGACCTCAAGAGATTTTTGGAACCACACCTGTCGAACAATAACTCCATGACAATTGGTATCAAAATATGCAAGTTCTTCAAATTCTACTTCATTGATGACAAACTAGTTAAGCAATATAAAAATTCAATTCAGGATTAAATTTGTCACCTCCTTTTAATTTGCGGCATTGTTTGCTTGATGGTAGTCTAGACTTACTTACAAGGTAGCTTCAATTGTTAAATCTATATGTAAGGAGACCTTCTGGCATGGAAGGAATAAAAAATGGATTGTAAACATATATTTCATTACCGAAGAAAGAGATTGACAAGGGAGGGGACAATATTGGCATCCCAAGATAATTTATTGGAAGACTATATTTAAAGCTTTAAACACTTCCTTTTTTAGCATATAACACTCAACAACTAATTTCTGTCCATCGATAGTGAAAGAAATAAGAAATAATGCTTCTATAAAAGACACACTCGAAGTTATGAAAGTGTACTTGAAGGGAAATGTCCCATAATTAAGGATTTCTATGTTGGCCTCTATGTAACAAGCCCAAAGATCCATTATTTCCAAAGGATGATGTTGTAGAGGGACAAATGCTCATAACTCAATCACTAGATCAAGCTTGTGTGATATGGTTGGGTAGGGAAAATGGAAGTATTTACCGAAATATAAATGTTATTATTGAGTCTTACAAGGTAGAGGTGGAAGGATGGAAGCCGACTAGAAATTTAAAGGTAGACAAAGATTTGTATAAAAAATGTTTAAATAAAAAAAATAAATTTGTATGGGCATGGTCACCAAGGGTAGGATGGACTTGAGAGAAAATAAAAATAATTGAGAATGGCCTTGCAACAATTAAGGTACAACAAGAACAAATAGACCATAACATCGAGAGTGGGAGTGATGCTAATGAATGAGACTTTATTCAAGAGAAGAACTTCCATGATCTTTGATAAACATGGTATTTCCTCACAAGTCAAACACCTTAAGGAAATTGCTCACACAAACAAATCAAAGAACAATACACCAATGTATTATGTGGTTAAAACCCTTAGAGAGGGAAACAATGCATGGCCCCAACCAATGCGATCATTTGAGGCAATATATTAATACAAAAGGAAAATAATTTACATATGAGTTTCTCAAAATTGATCATCAATAAATGAACCTCCATGCTCTTTAAATATAAATCATGGACCGATTACTTGTTAAGCCATAGATCAATATAGTCATTAGTATTGGGGTGAACATGAACCATTGGGTCACTTTATGTCTAAAACATAGCCATACCCATCATATTAGATAATTGCAATCCATACTAAATATACATAGTAAAAAACACACTTTACCTAAAGACGCATTAGACCAAGTTGTTCTTAACTAACTCCTAAGTGTCTGGATATCCTAACATCCCCCTTAAAACCAATTAGAGATGGGATTGAAGGATTTGAAAAGGTGAAAAAATAGGAGAAGAAAGGAGGAATCAAAGCCTACCCCCCCTTAATGATAAGTTTTTGAACTCCTAAACATAGTTTGAAGTTTGGAAAACCTCACTTCTACAATAGACTTTGTGAAAATGTTTGCAAATTGATCCTTTGTAGGGCAATAGTGCACTTCAAGAATGTAGCCATGAAGAAACTTTATGATGAAGTGCATGTGTATCTCAATGTGTTTGTTGTGCTGGTGTTGAATTGGATATTTAGCAAGTTGAATGACACTCTCATTATCGCACCAAACTATGGTTAGATGTTGTTGCATAATCCAATCTCTGAAAGGATTTGTCAAAGCTAAAAGGATTATTGACTTGCACTAATTGTTGCTCGATACTATGCTTTGGCCGAAGAAAGATAAAGGGCACATTTATTTTTACAAGTCCAAGTGACAGGTGAACCAAGACTGAAAACCTAAACCATAGTAGACTTTTGATCATGAAGGTTGCTAGCCCAATCAAAATCAATGAAACCAACTGATAAAGGAGTCCCCTTTGAGTTGTAATGTATCACAAATTGAACTATAGCTCACATATACCGAAGTATCCTTTTTTTTTGTTTTCCAATGGATCTCATGGGGTGTTTACATATACTGGGAAACAAAGCCAACGATAAAGTAAATATTAGGATGTGTATGAGTCAAATACAAAAGGCTACCAACAAAATGATAGTTAAAAAAAGTGACATCTACTTTAGGTGTAGTACAAGTAAAACAAGTTTGACTCCAGACTAGAAGGGATATGGGTTCGTTTATAATATTCCACGTGAAAGTGACGAAGAAGGTCACATGCATACTTAGATTGGGAAATGGATACTCCTTCCTTTGTTTGCAAGATTTGGAGGACAAGGAAAAATGTAAATGTCCTAAGTCTGTCATTTCAAATTTCTTCTTAACAATGGATTTCACATGGGTTAAAAGTTTGGGGTCACTACTAGTGAGTATAAGATCATCAACATAAAGAACAAGTATCAAATATGGTTACTTACTTTCTTGGTATATATATTGGGGTCATAATGGCATCTAGAAAAGCCTATGTCAAGAAGAAAGTTGTCCATTTTAGCATACCAAACCCAAAGAGCTTGTCTAAGGTTATAGAGAGATTTCTTAAAGTGACAAATGAGTCCAAACTCAATCTAAATATACCTAGGAGGTTGTTCTATGTAAATTTATTCTTGCAAATCCCCATGCAAGAAGGAAAATTTAACATCCATCTAATGGACCTCTGATTTATAAGAAGCAACAAGGACTAGAAGAAGGTGGATAAAATTCTTTTGGCTATGAAGGAAAACATTTCATTATAGTCAATCCCTTATACTTGAGAAAATCCTTTGGCAACTAACTAAGCCTTTTGTCTTTCAACACTTCCATCTGATGTGTACTTAGTTTTGTACACCCATTTACATCTGACAAGTTTTCTTCCTTTCGAAAGAGGTACAATATCCCAAGTATCATTTTCGAATAAGGAGCGATGTTCTTCATACATTGATGCATTCTAATCTAAATGGGTAGGAGATTCTACAATTTTTTCTAGATCATGAGTCTCTTAAACTTGAGCTAAAATAGAGGAGGCTTGTTGGAACCATGAAATTGTACGATGCTAATATGAATGATCATTAGCAAGATCACTAGCTACTTCTCTTGTTGTATGGACCCATCTAGTAAGACGTGGTGTTGGTGTTGGTGCAAGTTCATGTTCAATAGACCCAACTGGAGCAAGATGAATAGGAAAAGGTGGATTCTCATCCTCACTGTCATCATTTGAAGAAGAAACTGGAATAGGAGCACTAGCAGGAAAGTTGGGAATAGAAGATGGCACAAATGTTGAATTAGGCTTGCAAGTTGAGAGACCTTCATCAAACTTAACTTATCTCCTAATAATAATTTCATTGAAATGAGGTTGACGTCCATAACCTTTTACATCTTCAGAATATCCAACAAAAATGCACTTCTCACTCTTCGGTTGTAAGGCTTTCCTTTTCTCATCAAGAATGTGAGTCCATGATTCACTATTAAACACACGAAAGTGGATTACATCTGGTTTAATTTTACTCCATTCTCCTTTTGGTGTTATAAATTTTAAATCCTTTGCAAGAGTGTGATTAACTATGTAATTTTCATGGTTAATGGGTTCCACCCAAAATCTAGGACTTAATCCCTTGGATTGGATCATACAAATTCCATTTCCTTTAATGTGAGATTCTTTCTCTCAACAACACCATTTTGTTGTGGTGTATATGGAACATTATGTTTCATTTGAGTGCCCTATATAATATAGTAAGTTAAATAGATTTGGTGTTAACATATTTGCCTCCATTATCAGTTACTATCTTCTGAAGTTAATGCCCATATTGTTTTTCTATGAGGGCCTTGTAGGCCAAAAACATGTCAAAAAATACACTCTTAATTTTGAAGAAATAAACCCAAGTGTGCTTGAAGAAATCATCAATGAATGTTAAAAAGTACATGAACGAAGAGAAGAATCACAAGGAACTGAACCACACAAATCACTATGAGAATGTTGCAAAGGGGTCGAGGTGTTCTAAAAGGCATGTTTGTCAAAATGGTCTTGATTATTTTTGCCAAAAACACAATTGGGTCAAACACCATCTCGACAAGAAATGAAAGGAGCATCGGTCACCATATTCTCAGTACATAGTTTCTACAACGAGCAATAGTTTAGATGACCAAATCGCTCATGCCAAAGTTTGCTCAATTCATTGCATGAGCAATAAAAATTGATGGAAGATATTATAACTCAAAGTTGTCAAATATGTACAACCTAGTAATACCATCAACAATACCAGTTGCTAATACATGCTTAAGATCTTTTAAATCTTTGACTACAACTTGATGAGGTGAAAATTCTATTGTTTTACCTTCACATGTATTAGTGATTTGATATACTGATAGAAGGTTGCGAGAAATACTTGGAACACATAATACATCATTAAAATGACCATCATCTAGCTAAACTATTTTAGACCCTACAACACTAAAATATATGTCATCACCAACAAACATTTTCTTGGTGTTATGTTTGTTAAGAGAAGAAAAAATGGATTTAACCTTAGCCATATAACAAGATGATCCATAACCAATAAGCCACTCAATAAAAGAAGAAGTAAATGTTGCATTTAAGGAAAAATTGGAAGCAAAAATTGTATGTGCATGAGAATAAGAGTAAGATGAATAAGAATCAAGATTGATGTTGTGCTTCTTCATTGCTACTTCTAAGGCTTCCATATTCTTGAAACATTTCAACTCCATATGACCAACTCATCCACAAAATTAAAATGTCTCTTAATCTTCTTCTCTTTTCATTTGGTTCTTTTATCACCATTAGGAGGAGGAGCTTGTAAATGTGTTGAACTTGCACATAATAC
>ML817041.1:0-11599 GCA_009831015.1 Picea engelmannii | reverse complement strand
AGGAAAATCAATTTTGGGATGTTCAAGTAAAATTATTGTACTGTCAAATTCACCGTAAGTATAACAAAGACAAATTTTAATTTTAATTTTGTGTGGTTGATATGATAGTTCCACTGGACTTCACATAGTATATATCTTTTTATTTCAAAATATTTCTGAAGATGAATTTTGGTAATTTCATCGATCAAGTAAAAGTGCTAAAATGAGCTACATATTACATTTGCTTCACAGAGCCTACATTAAAAGGAAAAGCATGTCTTTTATATTCTTTAAGATCATAGAAAAACCACTAAGATCCTGAATGTATCATCCAACCATAATTCATAAACCGGGCCCATGAGAACCTTGAACTACAACATGAAAGCACATGAACAAAAGTTTTCCAAACAAAAGACAACAGAAAACCAATGGAGATTGGGCATTGTATCCCAGCTATAACCAAATCCATAAATGGGCACCAAGAAAATTTGCCGATTACTATTTTACCATGAAGCAAGATCACTATGAACATTTGCTTCTGATAGTACTATGTTCTATCATTACCGGTTCTAACAATGCCAAATTTCCAATATTATTGGAAATGCCCGATGGTTCCGTTCAGAGGAGCAAGCCATTTTGACAGTTGAAAGGATGGACCCAATTTATTCACAGTTGGATACTTTGTATGGGGTTTTTCCTCATGCTTCTCATTCCTGGAATGAACAACATTATGCGCTTCCAGTTCAATTTTCCATGGAACTGGAAAACTCTATTCATATCCTCATTGGGTGGCATGGACAGATACACATGAGATTGTTTCGTTTCCTGCCAATGCTTGATCTGATTTTTTTTTTTTGGCTCAACCGATATGTAGTATGACATTGTCCTCATTTAATGTAAATTTGCTATGGATCCTAAAGTCGCGTAGCATGTAGACACTGTTTGCCTTTTTCTATAGGTATACTTCATATGGCAATTTCTCTAACCCAGGAAGCACATATTGCAACATAGGTTGTCTAATTGTACAATGTACGATTGTGTTGCTGACGGTTCAGATGGTAGCATTGAGGCAATGCCTATATGCAAGTGCATTTTTTACTACATTGTAGACAATCAATTGTACCATCATTTATGAAAGTAGGGGCAAAAGCAAGAGAGTTGCATTTGGCACATACATGGGCAAAGGGGGTCAAGTAGGCATTTGTTGCAACCAAAACACCCTCAACCTAGGCACATGAGCATAGTAGTTAATATATTGAACAATATAATATACAACTGCACGCCAAACAAAACTACATAAAATTGGTCAAGGCAATTTTTATGAGCAAAGTGTGGATTGAATTGTAGATGTATACGCACAATAGTTGTGGAGCTAGTTTGTTTCTTGAGATCCTGTACTATGTATGTTCACAATTCTATTACAAATATTGATCTGGTTGTGCAAAATATCCTTTCTTTAACATCTCTTTTATTTGTTATATTTTTGAAGAGCATAAGTGGAAATTTCCCTTTATGCAATTGTTGCTCCATTGAGGAAAATAAATTTGAATAGGTGTCGAACAATTGCAGCTGCAACATGGAACAGTGGAATAGTTGTGTGGCATAACTGAGATATATGAACATGTGAAAGTAAAGGAAAAAATTGGATATGGAGAACGATACCATTGCCTTGTCATTGTCTGACTCACCATCTTTTGTATGGAGAATGTGTTGCAAGCCAAGTTTTTTCGCGAGTGTGACAACTGCACCAATGGTTCCAATTGGGTAAGTGTTGTTGCTCTGTGCAAGTTGGCTAATTGTTGTGTATGACATGAAACAATATTCTAAAAAAACCGCGGGAATTTTTTCCACAATACTTGTTTCGTTGAGCGATATAATTAGATCACAATCACCACGGTCATAAACTGTTTTCGTCAATATTTTAAAATTTGTAATGGATATCCCATTACCTGGTAAGATCTTTTCTGCAAGTTTTTGGACAAGTTGTGTAGGGATATTCAGTGTGACTTTCATCATGGCTTCCTTGTTTGTCATGTCAGCATGCACAATGCATCTATTTTTGTTTGCCTTGTCCAAGTAGGTGCTATAAATGACCATTATGTCCTCGACGAACACTTGTCCAATTCGGCGACTGTTCAAGCCTTCTATCGATAGTATATTGGGTGTTATAAGTTTAGACTTGATGACATTTTTTGAACATGGCAAGTAATGTGAATGGTGGTTTGCATTATATTTTTGTTTTCTTTTTTTCCTAGCATAAATGTACACGCATACGCACAACTTGGATGAAGTATGCAGGCCAGAGTTTTGTAACCATACCTCTTAGTGTGCGGAACTTGCACTATGTTCAACATTTCACTTGCGCTCGTCGATACTTCTTGTGAACTATAAAGTATGTGTTGCAGATGACATCAACATATTTATCATGGCATAGATGAATAAATAGCTTAGGATATTTGTTTGGTAAACATATCAAGAGCACAATGTATGAATCTTTACCTTTGGTCTTGTCATTCTGTTGATGTTTGTGATGATTGAATGCTCATGCCCATGTCACTAGTCCAAGTTTTTATGATGCAAGATTGTGTACATGAACATCATAAGGACTGAATAGGCATATGCATTGTATACTGTCCATAATTGTTCTAAATGTCACATACAGGCTTGAAGGAGATGGAATATGAAATAGGGTGTCAAGGGATACTCAGGAAACATGAGGACCCGATGATCAAATTGTATGACTCTAAATTTTTGTCTGCAAAAATGTGTAACATGGAACATGGCACGATGGGGGAGTCCGGTGACCAATCTATATATCGCGGAACCCCTGAAGCTAGAGGCGCAATTTCGAGCCCGCCGGCCCAGGAACCCGCGATCGAAAAAGTGGCTTAAGTATGGAATGAGGAAGTCGTCGGTCGGACTCGTGATATAGAAGCATGAGTATAAATGTGAACCTGTGAGTCCGTCAACCCGCACAACTAGACATTTTTGGAAAAAAACGACTAAGTAAAGAAACCAGAAAGAGAAAGTAGAGGGGGAAAAGAAAGGGGAATTCAGTAAAGTATAGAAGAGGGAAAGAAAGGACAATAGAGAGTGGGAAAATATAAATGGGGAGGGAAATGTTTGGAACCGAGAAGTCTCAACAAAGGCCCATTGTTTCCAAATCATCGTTTTCTAGTCCAATATTTTATCCACCTACTCGTTTTGTGTGTTTGATTTACCATCACAATTGACATACCTTTTCAAATATTCTACTTCAGCTTCCTCTGCTGTGGCATATAAGATTTCATCCTCTTGTCCAACTAATCTGTTTCTTTCAATGTAGCAATGTAGAAAAAACAGTGGACATAAAGGTAAGTTGGTATGTAGAAAGACATGTAAATAAATAAATACAGTTCTATGTATTTCAATGTAGCAGCACAGAGAATACAATTGACATGAAGATAAGTTATTATGTAGGAAGATACATGGTATCGACATACAATAAATTAGGTGCAAAGCAATAGAACAAATATACAGACAATAAATGAAATAAAAAACAATGGAATATGAAATAAGAGTAGAAGCATGCACCTTTGTATCTCCTCTTCTACATTTGTGGTAAAGGGTCCTTGGTCTTCTCCAGTTATTCTATTTGTTTCAATGTGGAAATGCACAAAATACAATGAACATGAACGTAAGCTGGTATGCAAGGGAAAACAAGTAATATGTACATACAATAAATGAGAAGCAAAGGAACAAAATAAAAGAGAGTTAGAAGCATGAACCTTTCTTTTTCTTGATCCATGGTTGTGATTATATAGAATTTTTCCTCGCCAAAATATATTACAAGCCATAAAATATTAAGAAGTTGGATGGTCGTAGCTGAATGATTTGGTTTGTGCAACAAAGTATCCAGATATAATTTGAGACATGGAAATATAATTTTGTAATATATTTGATGTATATTTCATAATTCAAGTAGAAGACAAATTGCATCGTGTTCAGACCAGTCTGTGTACAAGATAAAGAGGCTGTATTGTGATATGGGAACATTTCACCATATATGGTCAATAAGTGTGTTTTATACATGTTTTATCTTAACCAAAAGAAAGCAGACATTGTAATTGCACATGTAGTTTTCCAATTGTTTTGTTATGGCACTATTTTGTAGCATGTCAACGCTAAAGTATCCTAGAATGATAATGATTTCGTCCATATGTAAATGGTGTGATGCATTTGAGAAAACATTCATTATGTTAGCAATGTTGCACGCGAAGCGACATAGAGATTGAATATTGCAATTTTCATTCCATGGAATATTGCTCTTGCTAGCACCATCTCAACATCTTTTTTCTTCTACAAGAACATTTTGCAAAGGCATGTAGGTATGGTTCAGAGTTTGGAGAAAAAAATGGAGCAAAATTTAAGAGCAAGAGGGAAAGATATGCCAAGTTTGTGCAATTTTGGTGCAGGCTAGGCACCATTGTACCATACATATCCCTTCTACACTTACCTACAGTTTTCTTCTACAAGAACATCCTGCAAAGGAAACAAGCTTGACATTGTATTTTTCATGCGAAATACACAGGTTCGATTCCCGTATGGGATAGGTGCTATATTTCCACTTCGTCACACACGAAAAAGGATGGGGATTTTCAATGCTAGAAAAAATGACAGTCGAATTTGTGCACATGACATTGGCATGCACATGGTGCAGAGCCTCGAGAAAAAATCGGAGGAAAATTTAAGAGCAGGAGAAAAAGATATGCCAACCTCTATGGAAAGTCTGCAGGATAAGAATGATGAATACATACTTAGACATTCTTACTTGCAAAATGCCAACAACGAATAGTAAACGACGAATACAAATGAAAGTATGCTATTGAAACTTACTCGTTAATGATGAATGACAGAACCACAGGTCCACTTGCGGGTGCAACACTTGAACCTTGCAAAGTGCAAAAAACGGCTCCAACTTCCGGTGCATGACCCCAACCTTGCAAAGTCGAAGCAAACAAAAGCAAACAAAAAGAAGCAAACCAATGATCAAGCACCAATAGGTCGAACTGCAGGTGCAGGACGCCAAACATGCAAAGTTGAACCAAACAACAACAAGCAACAACCGGCGAACCAATGAACCAACAAACAAGAAACAACCAGTGAAGCAATAAACAATATATGTATCTTCAATGATGACCAAATTGCATTCCAAGCATAAAAGAAATCTAAAACATATGATGGCCATGCAAGTGGAAATACTTAAACATTATTACTTGCAAACTGCAAACAATAAACAACAAAGAACAAATACGAATGAAACTATGGTATCAAAATTACTCGACAACGATGAACGACAGAAGCGCATGTCAAATTGTGGGTGCAGGACTTGAACCCTACAAAGTGAAGAAACAACTCCAACTGTGGGTGCCGGACCCCAACCTTTGCAAAGTTGAAGCAAACAAAAGAAAGCAACAAGCACCAACATGTCCAATTGCAGGTGCAGGACCTCAACCTTGCAAATTCGAACCAAACAACAACAAACAACAATCGACGAACCAACGAACCAACGAACAAGAAGCAACCAACAAACCAATAAACAATATATGTATCTTCAATGATGACTAAATTGCATTCTAAGCATAGAAGAAGTATGAAACATATGATGGCTATGTGAGTGGCGGTGGACAACAATATTGTCCAAATTCWTWGCAACATTGTATGGAAAAATTCGAGGAAAAATGTACTGTGAGAAKCCTATGTTAGTAAACATTTAAGGCTATCAGGCCTGYTTAAGGGCMTCRCACTATGCAAACATTTAGGTTTTCAGGCATGTTTAAGGCCCTTGAGCTATGTAAACATTTAAGTTGTCAGASCTATTCAAGTACCTCAAAAAGAGTGTCAATGCTCAAAACTTTSGGTATGTAAACATTTCAATACACATATAAATAATAAAAACATTAAATAAATAAAAAAGAGCGTCGATACTCAGAACTTTCGGTATGTAAACATTTCAATAAAAATTAAAAAATTAAAAAAGAGCGTTGATGCTCAAAACTTTGGATATCTAAACATTTACAACATTGAGAATAACGAAGCTAGCAATAAGACTTCCAATCTATTCTCCAATGAGATGATGACATATAATATTTTTTTTATTATATAAAAAATAATGTTTTTAGTTCTATAGTTCGAACAATAGACATGATGCATAAATTTATAGTCAAAGGACATATTAATATGAAGTCACTGAATTATCGATCTCTATAGTCCCTCTACGCCTTCAGCAGGGACTAATAAAGTAACTTTCAACCAAGTGAGCTATTGCAAAATACATAATGTATGTTAGGAAGAATAAATGGTCTTTTTTTATTTGTCTTGAAGTGTGTGCTTATATCCAAATCCTTTGTTTTTCCTACAAAAAACTCCAACACAATTGCATGAAAAAACAAGTGAATTTAAAAAAAATAAATCTGAAACTTTATATGCTCAGGGTTAGATCTTGGTTAGTCTACCTATGAAATGTACGTTTTCTCTATATTTTTGATATGCCAAGATTGTAAAAATCACGAGTGTTATAGCAAGATTTGCCTCACCCTATGCAATCTTGCACATAGGGCCATTTTCCATTTCCCTATGCAGACTTATCTTCCCTATTGATAAAATCCAAAGACAAAAATTAATATTTTTCCACATATACACATCTTTCACACTATACAACATGCATATACGTAGGCTGCTCCACTACAACCCGCATACATCGGGATTTGTGCCAAAAAATAAAATTAAATGTCGGGTTTTCAAGTCATGATAGGAGATCTCTGATCCTTGGCCTTCCATATACTGGAAACGTTCTGACTCGGCCCTTCAGTTCCATTTTGAAGACTATAAAGAGGCCAATTCTGAGCTATGGAAAGGGAGAAAGAATTCAAATTTAAGAGCAAAGTTACTCTGGAGGAGTTATTTACTTCATATTAAGTCTACATCCCTTTGTCCTTTAAGTCTGAACACAATGTTCATCCCCCAAGCTCTTCCCTTATTGATTGAGAACCTCATTTTTTCTCTCTTATGAGCTTGCCTTTAGTGGAGGCCCAGCTGGAAGGAACTTAGTTTCTCGGTTCCGAACCGTTCCGACACGAAAGTCTGTAATATTTTCATTTCTGCTGATCATTTATTAATAGAAATACTCTTTTCCCATCCAATTAATATCTTGCAAATATATTGAGTTATTATCCATAGGCGTATTTGTCATGTTTATTAATGGATTATGCTATCTAATGTGTTAACCTTTTATATTACCACCATATGCTTGTTTTTCTTGTTTGTTGAGAACTCGCTGCAGGTATATAGCTTTGGGTCTAAGTTCTCAACAATGGACTTCATTGAACATCTGGACGAGGTAGGCCTCTTTCTTATCTCGCTTGCATATTGGTTTATATAACATGTTATTGGGATAGAGTTGATTTTTGCAGTCATTTCCATCTATTGTGGTTTACCCTAGCCATAGAGATATTTTCCTCGTAACAATGGGGTAAAGATCATACGTAGAAAATAAAACACTTTTCACTTTGTTTCTAATTTGTCGAGTTTGCACAAGGCACACAAACAAAGAGCATACACAAACTAAAAAAGGAGAAAACCATAAATATAAACAAAAAAAATAAAATTTAATATTAAAATAGAATTAAATAGATTTAAAAAAAACATAATGAGATTGTATACCTTTGGATCTAATAAAAATGGTTGTACCTTGGGCAAATAGAAACATTTTTGGGTGAAACATAAATGGTTTCCAACTGAAAAGAACACTCTAAATGCACTAGAATGGTTCTCTCAACCCATAAATGCTCTAAAACAATAGAATATGAAGTCCTTTAATGCATGTAATGACACAGGTTTAAGATCTTGATTAACAACATGAACCAGTCATCATAGGGGCTCTTATACCATGTTCAATAAACAAGGGAATTCCACACAAGTTGAACACCTTAAGGCAACTGCTCACACACATAGATCAAATTTTAGTAGACCAATGCATTACATGGTTAAAACTCTCAGAGAAGGAAACAATCCATGGCACCAACCAACACAACCACTTGATGTAATATATTAATGTAAAAGGAAAATAAGTTACATATGAGTTTCTCGCAATCGATCATTAGTCAATGATTCTCTAGGCTCTTTAAATAGAGATCATGGAAAAATGGAGTGCTAAGACACAACTCGATATAGCTAATAGTGTTAAGGAGAAGAAGAAATGTCATATCAATTTATGTTAGAACATAACAATGACCATCAAAATATATAATTACAATGCACACTAAAGAAACACACTTTACCTAAAGACACATTAGACTATGTTGATCTTAACTAACTCGTAAGTGTCTAAATATCATAACACATACTTGTCATTTTTTGATGACTTTTATCATCTAAGAACTTATAAATTAGATTTAGTTGATTTAAATTAATATCCATTACTTCAGGTAAATCTATTGAAAATCCCCCAGATGGAGTGTCACCGCGAGAATAGAGCCCAAGGCACAGGCTAGAGTACACCTGGCACCGTCTATCCACGTGCCTTGCCACCTTTCCAACCTCTCCAGCTATTTAATGAGGGGAATTAACTTGCGACAGTTTATTCACTGGGCCAAGTACCCACACTATCTCCTCTACATAGGCAAAGTAATGGCGATGGGATGGAACTCCAACAAGTCTCATCAAGCGAGAAGGCTCTTCCAACTATTTCTCTCGGTGCTGTGTTATCCCATCCATTCTCATATTTTGGCTTCTGCACTTTTGAGCTTCTGCCCTGATTCAGAGTCCCATATCCATTGTGTCCCTCTTGCCTCCCTGCATTTTCTTGCCCCCCCTCTCCTCTTCATCCTCCCGATGCCAAGGCAAATAGGCAAATCGAAGCGAGGGCCAGAATGGTATAATACTCATGGGCGTGGTCACCGACATAAAATCGACCTGTAACCCCCCTCTGCTCACTCTTCCACCATGGACCTTCCTCCTATGTTCTCCCCTTGGGATTGTAGGGTCGAGTGGTTTGACAATATGGGAAATTCGCTCGGTTTTTCACCCGAACTCAACAAGGACACACCTTCAAACTAGCTACCCCCTTCCCTCCCAGTCACCCCTCCGACCGCTCCTCCTAGTCACTCTACCTCCTCCCATGAATATCCTACCTCTCCACCCTCACGTTCACCTCCTTCTCCACCTTTCTGTGCACACTGCGATGAGCACCTAGAGCTTTAGAGTGCAATTGCAATTATTCAGGATCTTGTCTTTGAGGTTCAACGTGACTTGGCGGATTTGTTGTTTAGATACGAGCCATGGAAATGACAAGAGGAGCACCTTGAGGTGTTGATTTATTCTCTCCTTCACAAGACTCCATCTCTAGAGATAGTGGCCCCGACTTTGGCGCCAATGACAAACGAGGTAGGACAACAACCCCAATTGGACCTGAGCTCAAAGTGATGACTAGTTTCTCAGGTTCATAGTCTATTTTTTTCCAATGATGTTTTGGTTATCCTTTTTTGTTTTAGCCCTGCGTGGATTAATAGTCTACATGCATAGTTCTAGGCATATATATTTGGATATAGACTGTGATAGGCACTTAGTTTTTAAACTTTTTTATGGATTGACAGATGACTGCATTGGTTTTCCACCTGGGTGATGCAACCACCTCACTACCTGTTTAAGTCGACCACTGTATATTTTTTACTATGCAAGGTCCTTTTAATACAAATATCTTACTTACAAAAAACAAAAAAAACTATTGAAAATCAATTGCTCTCTTATATCCTAACCCCAAATCTAGGTTTTGTTAGTAAATTTTCCATAATAAAAGTTACCGTGTTTGTAGTTAGGTCGAGGAAGTTGAGAAAAATGACAGACTCATAGTCAACACTTATTTGGAACTTATTGTACATCACCTTAAATATTTATGAAAAAATATTACTCTACAATGCAATGATTGCTATCACTTGTTTTATTTTATTGCATCTCTTCAATCTTGATATATTTAACAATGGATGTCATAATGGTATTATGCATGCACATATAAAATTAATATGTTGACAAATGTACATTAATCTTGGATTTATATATTATATACACTTTAGAAAAATAATCTAAATATTGAAATCTAAATAAAAATTGTAGCAATTAGATATTTACACTTTTACAATCAAAATTCACAATTTCGGAATCTAAATTGACACTTTTAAATTTCAAAATTCACACTTCTGGAATCGAATTTTGCACTTTCGAAATTGAAAATCACGCTTTTGGAATCAAAATTATTTGAAATTCACGCTTTCAAAAACCAATTTTTACACTTTTAGAATTCAATTTTTCACTTTACAAGGATTGATATTTGCACTTATCAAAATTTACAATTCATTAATGTAGATTTTGCCGTAGTAATCCAAATTTAATGAAAATGAAAATTTTATTTTGAAGGGGCATTTTTCAAACTTAAAAAAATATACACAGTATAATTTACCTCTATATTTTGCAATAGACTTAAGAAGGAAATCTTCTAATAAGTGATACAAAACCACAAATGCAATTTTCTAAGTAGCACATCCCTTATATTTTGTATTTATAGTGAATTTAGAATATTAATGTGGTTTTGTTTATTTAGGTGCTTGTCTTTTATTGTCAATAACCAACCACCTATAAGTTTTGTTTTATTATTAGGAGAACAATGATTTTGAAATAATATTACATGAATAACATGTTCTATTCCACCAATATGACTGATCAAACTATTAGGGTAGAAGAATGCCAAAACCAATCATTCCAAAGCTCTATCTATATCATTCTTCCGCTTATAAACATGATCTCTATATATGTACTATATACAATATGGTCATTGACCAACATATTTGTTACCCATTTTTATGTGCAAAATGTGCATCAACTTTTTCAATTGAAGGGGAATATTATTAGCAAAGGTAAACGAGCGCTGCATGGCAGCATAGTCTCTGCCTAAAAGTAAGTGATTGATTTTATTGTATATTTTATTTTGTTTTTTCATTTTATGTATTTATTGTTGGAGTTACTTAACACACACCTAGGATTTATTTTTCCTAAGGCTTTTCCTTGTTTATTAGTCATAATTAGTCATTATCCAGTCTCCTATATTTTAGGGGAGAATATTCCATCTGGAGAATATTCTCTTTCAGTTGACACTTCAGTTTGACTAGTTGAGTTGAGTTTAGATGCTGCATTGGTTTTATCACCATGCAACATTGGGATCATCACCAACTAATGTGAACTTGCCTTGGGATAATCACCAGACTAGTGCATTACCCTTGATTTCATGAGTTAAATCCTCACTACTCTCTGTTCAGTCAGTTAATTGAAGACTAGTTGACTAGTTAACTCAGCTAGGTGGCAGTTCACTCTCGTAACTCTTTGAGAGACTAGATTGGGTGGTAGTTTACTCCCGTAACTGTTGATGTGTGTCTAGATCACTCTAGACTACCACTATGGCTCATTAGTTACTCATGCATCCTATATCTATTGTAAATTATTCACTCTTTGAGTGTGGAATACGTAATGAGAATTCTTCCATTATTTCTCTCTTGCTTCTTCTTTCTCAATTTCTCTCTGCAAATGTGTGTGG
>ML817040.1:125199-195810 GCA_009831015.1 Picea engelmannii | reverse complement strand
GCAAAGAATATAACACATACCCAACATTAAGTCATCCTAAATACGATCCCACTTGGGAAGATTCTCCCTTGCCACAATGCCCTCAATGAAGGCAGTCCATTGTTTGGTCACCCCATTCAAAGCAATCCTCACAAGTTCACTGTCAACAACAACCTCCCAACAACTCCAAGCTCATCCCTTAAGTAATTTTAGTAAGGTATGTGGTGACATTTTCATCTTTGGTCATCTTGATTCCCTTCAATTTCTCCCTCAACACCATCTTCCTATTTTCATTGGAACTTTGGTAAAGATTTGTTAAGGAGTCCCACATCTCGTAGGCATTGGATTTCCCGGTCACATGTGTTGATATTATGGTAGCTGCGGGAGGTATTTACCTCCACGTGTAAGCCTGACAAGGATAGAATAATCTGAGAAGCAAGAAGAAACCCTCATGAATTAGCTAATAACCCTAGAAGACTTGTCGACTCAAGAAGATAATTTATATTAGGTTATTAGCCTCCAAGAGAAGAAGTCGGCCAGAAATAATAATATATATTGAATAGACAGATACCCAAAATGAGAATTCGGCCCAGGAAGTTAGCCAGAATTAGTATAAATACAGGAGGCCAATTCTCATTCTGGCAGGCAGTCTCAGAATTGCAAAGAAACAACTTGTGCACACTGCAGTGCCCAGTTTTGTGCGCAGGTTTGAGGAGAGCTACCAGTGCAGCTGCTGCAACTAGCAGTTACATTTTGTCTTGGAATATCTCTTGGCTAGGGTTTGGACTATCTGATCAGCTCTTGTTGGTGCGCTGTCCTTGGGGAAAGGTGCACTACCCTTTGTTTGGCTATCGAGCCTAGGGTTTCCTTCCGGAGTGATTCTCTGTCAAGGTTAAGGTGCTCGGAGGGTGGCTTTGGCCTATGGTTGGGTGACAATAGAGATATTGTCAATGGTAAAACGAGCACATCCATTATATTCTAACAACATGTGGAATCGCATGGTCCTTTATGTCATCAAGGATAATTATTTTGGCCTTGAAATTCTTCTTGGTGTACGCTGCCAAAAGAGTAGCATCTGTAGGCACAGTCACATGACTCATTTGTGTGTTCTCCACAATATCCCACAACTCATTTTCCTACAGTATCAGTGTGATTCTTTCCTTCCATGGGCTGAAATTAACAACCCCATCCAATCTATCCTCAACCTCAAACCAGTGTCCATGACCCTCTCAACTGAAATTCAAGTCCAACAAAAAAATCTGCCAGGTGAAGTACCTCCTCTTCGCAGAAAAATATCTAACTTTAATGGATGAAATATTTTTGTTCTTCTTCTCTAACTAGCTCTGATACCATGTAAAACTTTCAGACCCCAACCCGGTTTCAAGTCTCACTAAGACACATAGTTAAATGCCCAACCCACATTGCACATTTTTATTACTGCAAATTAGTAAGCATGAAATTAAATGCTCAGAACTGAAACACAAGAAGTCTGCTACAACACTTTAACCATAAATAAATCACACATAAAAAATTCAACACAAAGATTTGGTCTACAAATTCAGACCTTGGAAAAACCCACAAAGGGGAAAACCAATGAGAGAGGGGAGGCTTTTATTATTCAGATCAATGAGATATATTTACAACAATCATCTTCAATAATTAATACACACACTTATCTCATTTTCTGTGCATAAACTCAACATAGAAAATATGCCAAAACTGCTTCTCGATTTATGTGCCTAGAAATCCGTACAATATGGTCTCACTGTTGCTGCTGTACTTTTCCTCTATTTCTATACTAAAAAATATGTACAATATGGTGTCACTACTCCACTCTACTTTGCATCTATTTCTGTGCTCAGAAACTGCCTTAGAATTCATGCCACAATCTGCTCATGTGGTCTCTCTCCCAGCTCGACTCTCTCAAGCTCTTGCTCTCTCAAAATCTTGGAATGAATGAATGAATGAGGGCGCCTTAGTCTCTAAGTAGACTTGATGGTGGAAACTGAAGAGTTACGACTTTTCATTTTCTCTCACAAAATTCCAAAAGTCACATTTAATTTTATCTCTCATAAAATTAATTTCTAGAGACCTCTTTTGGACACTTTCTCACCTCTAGGTGCCTAGGTGATGATAAACACTTGTCCTTAGTACTTTTATTTAATTAATTTAACAAATATTTGACTAATTTAATAAATACATACAAAAAGCTCCAAGTCTTTTCATATACATTGGTCCAAAACAGATAACATTACAATCCAAAATATACATAAATTTTGATAATTGAAATGAAACTCCATGATTAGTTACAGAGATTTTAGCTTAAATTTTTTGGTTGTGTATAAAATCTCTAAATACATGTTTGATATATTATTGGAAGGGTTTAAAAAAAAAAAATTATTGTTTATTGATGTTTTAAACCATTTAAAAGAGAATTAAAAGATCAGGTTTATTAAAAATCAAAAAATCTAATTTTAAAATTTTTCATTAAGAACAATATATTTTTTACATAGCTATAAAATTTTAAAATTTCTTATCTCATAATTAATTAAAAACATTAATAAAATACTTGATCTCATTATTTGTTAAAAATTATCAAGGTAGATCCATCTTAATCTTGGATTTTTATATTAACGATGACGAAACATAAAAAAGAATAAAAACACAATCTATGATCTATTAATCATGGAGAAGGATAAAAAACATCTCGATTTGAGGCTTAGTTGGATCGATGTTTGTTTATTTAATTTATATGTATTTTTTTAAAAGTTCAATTAGATATTGGATGTCAAAATTTTTAATTTTAGTTTATCATCACATATTTATCTATATTGGATTGTAAAATGCACCTAACCTCTTAAAGTATAATAATTAATTTTAAGTATTTAAAAATATTTTTTCATAATTAACTTAGCAAATATTTGATTAATTTCTTTCTTAATCAATTCTTTTTAATTTTAATTATTGATTTTTTTTCTAATTTTAACAAATATTTAATTAATTTCTTTCTTAATCAATTCTTTGTTAATTTTAATTAATTTTTTTTTTTCTAATCTTTATATTTTAAAAATCAAACATCAAACCAAAGTTATTCTAGTTGTCATAAAATTTTGGTTTTCCATGCTTAAATATTTTTTAATCCAAAATATGTTTCTAGTGAACACTTTACTCATCTTCTCTTCTTTATTCTTATTGCTTTTTGTTTTGGTGATGGAACTTTTTTTAATCTAAAATGCTAAAATGCTAAAATATTAAAGTATTAATATTTAATTTGGCAAAAACTGAGTTTGCCCAAATATTTAGTTTTGAATGTTTCATATTCAAAAATAAGTTTATGTATGAAGGAATGCAATTTGTGTAATGTCCCCAACTAGGATGGGTAATAATATTATGTTTGTTGTCCAAAATAATGTTTCTCTTTGTGTAATGTTTGTCAAACATTTTGCATTAAGGTTACTGGAAACTTTTTACACACAATTTGCATATGTCTCAAGGTTATAAATATTGTCAAACATATTACATGCACCCATTACACAAAGAATAGAAAAGATAACCATGACATCTTATTATAGTTTGAAAACCCAAATCACAACAATACAAATATTCTTATTGGCTGTAACAACAACCGTAAAACCCTCCTAAATACACAGATCTAATGGCTACAAGGCAGTTGCAATATCTACTAATAGATAATAAATCAAGAAACCTAGTAATAATGCCAAAATATCCTCAAGAAGTGATGTTTCCTTCTCTGGACCGTCCAACCCTCGATAATACGGTGTCGATCTGCTCCTTAGACACTTGCAATACTATGGCTGCTCAGGCTAGCTCTGCAACTTTAGATCATAGAGGGCCTCGCGGGATAAGACTAGACAACCATCAGGGCCTCGCGAGATAAGGTTGGAAAACCAGTGGGGGCCTCACGAGACAAGGCTGGACAACTAGCGGGGGCCTCACGAGACACAATATGCTCAATCCACGGGGATGACTTCGGACACAGTTTCTTGAAACCCTTTGTGCACCTGCGAAATAAGACTACGACCTCCTTCGTAAAGTTCCACCAATCTCTTGTGTAAGCCGATCCACCTCCAAAATGAAACAAACTCAACCAAAGATCTAATGGAAATCCTTGATGGACTCCCCTCTCGTCTAGGCTCCAATGGAAATCACAAGTGGCTTCCCCTCTTGTCTAGTTAGAGTGGATATTGCACCACTGAAACCAAACTAATAGTGGAAGGGTTTTGCTAAACCCTAATGAAACAATGACTCCAAGAGAACTTCCAAAATGAGAGATCAAATCATAATACCAAAATGAGGCTCTACCCCTCCTTTTATCCTTTCTCCATGCCTTCTATAACTTTCCCTTTTTTGACCAAATCAAATGTAACCCTTATCCCCTTTTTGACTAAATCAAATATGACCTTTATCCCCCTTTTTCTTTCACTTTATGATTAAAAGTCACTTTTAATAATAAATAAATAACTTATTAATCTAATATCACTTTAAATACATAACATCTCCTAACTAAGTGACATTAAATAACCCCTTTTGACTCCCTTATTCTTCACTGACAAATCACATAAGTAATTTCCATTGCCAAACAGGGTAATCCAAAAATGGGGACATGACAAATCCTCCCTTCCCAAAGATTTCTTGTCCTCAAGCAATGCCATCATGACCCAATGCTCCATCGACTGATCCAAACTAAAACTGAAAATGATACCAAGATCCCAAACCACCCTGTAATATGTGAAGCATCCTCCTCTCAAGGCATGGTCCGGTGATGTACTCACATAAGAGGTCTCCTGAAAACTACCCACAAGTAAGGCCACTCAGTGATGCAACAAGTTGATTGACCCATCATGGAACTACTATGCTAGGGAACCAATCTCATGGAGAAAAAAAATGGCTCTTTCCTTTGTGTCAACTGTCACACTGTCTCTTGGTGAAATATTAGGGTCCCATGCTATCACCAGAAAGGACTCATCATGTTGTCACTGCGCCACTATGATCATAAATATCTGATCCTCCTATCTAAACTACATCCTCCACAACTCCATCCACAAGATGTGAAGCCTCAAAGACTCGTCTCTACTATCGAGGATCATATCCGACCAATGTATCCTAGTGAAGTAAACTAAACCAACTCTAAAATTAGAGATCATAGAGAAGTCTATGCAGTCACAAGCTGATCATGCATCCACAACACCTAGTCTTCAAGTATCAAAGGGAAAATCCCTAATACTCCAACAACCCCAGGATACTGCAATTGCCCAAACACTGTACATACAATCCCCCAACATATCGTCCATAGAGTCCCTAAACATAAGAACCCCATAGAAGGTAAAGTTGCCAGGATCCCACACTAGCTTGTATGACGTGAAGCACCCTATACTCATAGCACTAGTACATAAGGTGAAAATACCAGAATCCACATGACTGCTCCTGATAAGCTAGGCAATAATAAGCTACATAAACTCGATCAAATCCTCATAATAACACTCCTCTAAGTACCCACTCCTAAGGCTCCCAAAAATAAACTCTGGAAGGTCAAAACTGGTGCTCTCCTCTCTAATAGTAGTTGAATTGTCAAACGATGTAATTCCAAGGTCCCAAACTAATCCAAGAAAGGAACCACCATGTTGATGTTGCATAACTCTCATCATCACCATCGAAGCAATGCACCTAATCTACTTCCTCCTCTCTTGGAACTCCAAGATGAACTCCCAGAAGGGGATGGAATCACTATCCTGGATCCTTCCCTACGAAGGTATCTCAGTGAAGTCTAAGCCTGCAAATCCACGACCAACCTCAAGTCTGTTCTACCATATACAATAAGTCTCAACCTCCCTTGTACTGTCATCCCAAAAATAAATCACACCAATCACTGTCACGACCCTGTCGATCATCATCATTTGAATTAGTCTATCACTCAGATGAATTCATGGATCCCACCACCAAATTAAAAGTCCACACTCCCAATACTTGCTAGTTGTTGCGGTTCCATACTGGTAAACATCGGAGTCAAAATGACTCATGTCCCTAGTATGCCATCATCTGGTGGAAACCAAGTACTCATAATCAACTCCGTGCTTGCTAATATGTTCGGCCCTTGCCAAACTACACCGAAAAATATACTATCTCGATCTTTGTCAATGTACTCAAGTGATTCGTGGAGTCTAAACATGCGGTGCCTCATACTCATACAAGTACCCAAAATGCCTTGTCTAAGGTGGATCACACATAACCCTCATAATCATATCCCTAAGTGTGGACTCAGGGACTACAAGTGTTCAACCTCTGTAGTGGATAATGCTATCCATCACTCTATCAACTAGAATCTATGTGAAACGACCCAATACAATCTGGATCTCCTACTGTGCTATGATCAAATGAAAGAACTTAGATATGGCTATAATCCTACCTATCTCACTCATCTGACTCAGGTGAACTTTCCATGTCCTGCCGAATATACTATTGGCATAAAAAAATAGCACTAGATGCCACTGCCCACAAGACTGGAAAATGTTAGGTGTGTTGGTCAACCCCAATGGTATGACCAAAGACTCAAGGTAACATTTGAGAGCGATCCTGTGTGTATCCTTCTCTCTATCATTGCTATGGTGATATCCCAACCAAAGATCAATCTTCGAGGAATATTCCTCTCCATGAAGCTCATCCATCCACTCATCGATCCTGGGTGAACCAAACTCAATGATATGCTTGAAGTCCTTGTTTGTAAGTCTCCCTGGAAAGAACGTCCCAAAAACCCACTGTACACCACTATACACCATTTTATGCTGCTGTATAATACTGCATATCACCATATCATTATGTACCACCATGTATTCTATATATTCCACTGTATCAATCACTCCACTAATATCAACTGAACCTAGATCCCAGAGTGATGTATCCACATTTGTACTATACTCAATTCCCCAAACAACTGGTGCATATACTTCCTTGTTGGCTGGTCCACTAGGAATTTTCTCAACTATCTCCATTGTAGCTTAGTCTTGAGCCAAAAGAAATGACTCAAGATCCCTGAAATGCAAAATAGGCATGTGGTCAAAACCCTCTATGTCAAAGTTCTCTTCATACACCTCCAACCCTAAATGCTCCCTATGCAGAATCGACATAAGAGGCTCCTCCTTCAGATCATGAGTGCTACTCACATCCTCGTGTATCATTGCTACCAAATATGATGGAGTCTCTGCTACTGTCAACGATGAAGAGCGTGCCAAACCAAGCTGGTGACAAAGCTCCTCAATCTCCCTTTCCTTGTCTTCAACGATCTTAAGAGCAAGGTCCCTATCCATGAACTGTTGCAAATAATTGGATTTCATCTGCTCTAGTGCTTCCTTGTTGATGCATAATTGGGAACTAGTGACTCCATATGCAATCCCCTTATGCCTTTCCTCCATCTGGATTTTCCAAATAAGGTCTTCAATAAATTTATGAGAACCATCTTCCCTCATCAACACCTGAACAATTTGATCCTTTATGACTAGTAGTCGGTTCTCCAAATCATGCAATGTTATTTCATCAACATGGCATGGGATGTCACACAAGGTATCAATCAACTCATTAGATGATGTCGTGCAATGTGAAATTATATTCCTCCTACAATTTTTCTGATCTGCTCTCATCCTCTAAATCAACCCCTTGTTGTCATCCACACATATCTCCCACTCTGTCACATTTTGGTAAAATCGTGTCTGCATCATCATATATGTCATAAATAGGATGATGTGTTGAATTCCTGCTTGAACCATCCTCATCATTAGTATCATACATAGGAAGAGATGATGAATCCTTAACATCGGCTGGTTGGAACATCTTCTCATAGTCATCATAAGTAGGAAAAGATGTCGTAGCCTCATCATCTCCATCGAGCACACTAGTGTCATCGGCCTCATCGGTCATTTATGATGATGTATCAAAAACTCTTGTTTGGTATTCCTCTATGCACACATCCTCGGCATGAATAGATGCATGCTCTTCCACCTGTTCTCCATGCACATCCTTCTTCACTTCCTACCCCGTGCCTCTAAAATAATCCTCGTCCAAATCCTTGGGTCAACTTCCGTACCAAAGAGTGTAAAAGTTTTTAAAGGGCGATTCTGCACGGATATCTTCCCTCAATTTTAGATACTCCTGATATTGAGGCATGATCTTCTTTGCTGCTAGCACCATCTTGGCTTGTTGAAGAATTTGCCAAGTTTTATCTAAGAATTATGGAGTTGTTTTTATTCTCTTGTCCATGGAAGGCACTGCTTATTTCTCCCTTCTCTGTAACCCATTCGTGTCTGATGCAATCACATGATGTAAATATCACCAGCTCTAATACCATTGTAATGTCCCCAACTAGGGTGGGTGGGAATATTATGTTTGTTGTCCAAAATATTGTTTCTCTTTGTGTAATTTTTGTCAAACACTTTGCATCAAGGCTGTTGGAAACTTCTTACACATAGTTTGCATATGTATCAAGGTTATAAATATTGTCAAACATATTACATGCACCCATTACACATAGAATAGATAAGATAACCATGAAACATTATTATAGTTTGGAAACCCAAATAACAATAGTGAAAAGATCCTTATTGGCTGTAACAACAGATGCAAAACCCTCCTAAACACATAGATCTAATGGCTACAAGGAACTGCAATATCTACTAATAGATCATAAATCAAGAAACTTGGTAATGATGCCAAAATATACTCAAGAAGTGATGTGTCCTTCTCTGGACTGTCCAACCCTCAATGGTACAACGTCGATCTACTTGTCGAATAATTCCTGCAATACTCCGGCTGCCTGAGCTAGCTCTGCAACTTCATATTGTAGAGGGCTACACGGGACGAGATTGGACAACCAATGGGGCCTCACGGTACAAGGCTGGAAAACCAGTGGGGGCCTCACAGGAAACCCTATGCTCAAACCATATGGATGACTCCGGACATGATTTTATGAAACCCTCCGAGCACCTGCAAGATGAGAGTACTACCTCCTCCGTAAAGTTTCACCAATACCATGTGTAAGCCAATCCACCTCCAAACTGAAACAAACTCAACTGAAGATTCAATGGAAATCCTGGATGGATTCCCCTCTTGTCTAGGCTCCAATGGAAATCCTAGGTGGATTCCCTTCTTGTCTAGATATGGTGGATATTGCACCATCAAAACCAAACCAATAGTGGAAGGGTTTTTCTAAACCCTAACGAAACAATGGCTTCAAGAGCACTTCCAAAATGAGAGATCAAATCATAATACCAAAGTGAGGCTCTACCCCTCCTTTTATCCTTTCTCCATGCCTTCTATAACTTTCCCTTTTTTGACCAAATCAAATGTAACCCTTATCCCCTTTTTGACTAAATCAAATATGACCCTTATCCCCCTTTTTCTTTCACCTTAGGATTAAAATTCACTATTAATAATAAATAAGTAACTTATTAATCTAATGTCACTTTAAATACATAACATCTCCTAACTAAGTGACATTAAATAACCCATTTTGACCCCCTTTTTCTTCATTGACAAGCCACATAAGTCATTTCCATTGCCGAACATGGGAATCCAAAAATGGGGACATGACAATTTGTTAATTTAAAATGTGTCATATTATTTTTTTCATATAATTTAACTGAAAAACTATATTAGTATGTCTAATGCTAAGGTTTCCACTTTAGTAATACTTTTTTCTCTTAAATAATGAAGCATTTTTCAAATAGAAAAAATAATTATCAAGTAATGGGGAGTAGGTGTCGAGAGGTTAGGGTTTGGATCTTTGCAAAATCTAGTTTTGTGGCCTCATGGAGTGCTTTTCAGGAGCAAACAAACGCAATTGAGGGAGACAAGAGTTTGAAAGACCCATATGGATTCGNCAAACCCCCTCATACAACATTGTGGTAGTGAACGAGACACCAAGTGCTAGTAGAAAACGACCATCCTTTGAGCCACCACCCCATCTTAGGGAACATATCTTGCAGGATGAACAATGATTCGACAAGGCCATGGAGATGGAAGAAGATACATCTCATCGAAAAGTGACTTGAATATGGGAACCAGGTGTTGATTTTTCAATAATCAAGGCTTAAGCATGAAGTTAATTCCATTTTAGCATTTTACTTAAACCATGAACAATTTGTTGCAGCAACCAAGATCAGAAGAAGAAACACCATGCACAAGTACATAAGAAGTATCTTGGGAAACCCTTCTACACAAGGGAAGAAAACCCATCCAATCCTTTTCTATATTCTTCAAGAGAAAGACCTTCACCACCATAAACACTTAGCACACAAGAGGGTGCTCACAAACCCTAGAAACCTAGCGCCCGAGAGAGGTGCACACTTTTCACAAGAACAAGTGTTTGCTGAAATTTCCAAACTCACACTTATGATATGATTCCTCAACGAAGAATTTACCTTAACTTATATTAGACTGAACCTGTCAACAATAGTGTCTATTGGCACAATAGGGCCGACCTCAATATCTTATAATATAATTAACAATTACCATATTAATTATCTTTTACAATAATTATCTTTTAGATTAAGGTGGGGCCGACCTGTACCCTTTACATAACAATTAGGGTTACAGGTGAGTTTGACTCTTGAAAAATATAGCAAGGGATCTCATACACCCACTAGTGCTGAACCACTAGGGGCACATCCACAAGGATTTCCACATCTTTGTCTCACTGCATCTCACATGAGAACCACACTCAGTAGTGCTCAACCACTAGGATCACGTTCACTTGTGCTCATCCACAGGCACGTCCAACTCAACATATCTTCTTTCCCAATGCATTACATAGGAGAGTCATCTGGATTTCATCATATCAACTCTCTTCTCAGAGGAGGCTAATACACCGTTTCATCTCTGTCTCAAAATGATGCAACCAACTCATAGGATTTCACACGTTCACCTGTGATCAGTCACAGGCACGTCTAACTCATCTGATCTTATTTCTCACTGCGTTACTCATATGGAGTTCATCTCAACTCTCTGTAAGGAGGAGGCCAACACAACGTTCCAGTTTTGTCTCAGATAGGAACCACACACCCATCTCAGGGGCTCTCTCTCAGGTATGTTTCCTAGAGGATGTCTCACAAAACTGTAATCATCAACACTCCCTCTCAGTTAGGGAGGCATTCTCCATCAGCCCAAGTGTCGCACAAAAGTACTTGAACTTTGTCTTGGCTGTAGTCATCAACACTCCCTCTCAACTAGAGAGGTATTCTTCACCAATCCAGCTTGGTGAAGATGTTTGCAATCTTCTCATGTGTAGGAAGGTACTGCACATGTACTGCTTTCCTCTGCATCATGTCTCTAAAAATGATATTTTATCTCAATGTGTTTCGATCTATCATGAAACACAGGGTTCTCAAAGAGCTTCACACAACTCTGGTTATAATCATAGAATCTATCTCATGATCAAGTAAATCTGTTAGAAGCTTCTGAATCCACACTACTTCACAAACTCAATGCTATATACTATGCTTCTGTGGTACTCAAGGTCACAGAGCTTTGATTCCTTCTGCATCAGGAAACCATGAAAAAATCCAAGGTAAAACAACAACCGAATGTGCTTTTTCGGTCCACTGTACTTTCTTCCCAATCTATATCGGCATATCCCTGCAAACTCAAGTCCACACTGGAGGCATATCTCAGGCCATATCCAACTGTGCCTCATATATATCTTAATACATCCTTTACTTCTATCTAGTGTGTTTGTCTCGACTGACTCACAAATTGACTAAGTACATTCACTGCATAGCATGAATCAGGTTTGGTGTTAACTAGAAACATCAGTGATCCAATTAGTCGTGGATCAATCTTGTTTGAATCATCATCATTTATTTTCTTCAAATCCATCATCATTCGTGTAGGTATGGATTTACACTTCTATCATACCGAATATACTCACTGTATATTTTCCTTGACTTAGGAAAAATCTCATCGGTCCTCTGTCATACTTCTTGTCCCAAGAAGTAGTGCATCATACCCAAATCCTTTACCCCCCCAAAAAATCAGAAGTCAAATCTTACTTGTATCCAACAACTCGGCTTCTAGATCAAGTGTTTCATCATAGACAACTCCCTCTGTTTATGGGAATCCTCTGGCCACAGATCTTGGTTTGTATTTCTTGACACTTCCATCAGCTGGATGCTTGATTTCATAGATCCATTTGGAAGTCACCATAGACTTCCCTACTGGTGTCAGAACAATGTCTCATACTTCATTCTTTAAGATATGCTGGTATTCTTTTCTTATGGCATCTTTCCATACATGTTCTCATGTTTCTTCTCCATGATAGGGAGCATCAGAATCAATGAATTGGCTCATGCCTCAAGGGTAGCTCGAAAATCCCTTTTTCTTTCTCGGGATGTCCCTTGAGGGACTTGTATGTTCCTCTTCCTTCTGTAGAGTTTTGTCAAGCCTAGTCAGGCCTTATATGCCCTACTGCAATATCTTTGGGCATATCAACTAGAGAAATTGGATCAGCTGGAATAATGTCTGTCTCCCTTTGAACTGCTGGAGGGGAAGAAGGTATTGTCTCTTCCTTATTTTCATTTTGTTTTGACTTCCTCTGAGTCAAGTAACTCTCTCTGAAGTCTGAAGGATGGATGCCTTCTTTTACTTTCTTTCTAGATATTTTATATCTTCTTGACTAGTATAATAATCAATCAATAAGTTTTGGACTCCCGTACCATGGATAATGGTCCAAATCATGAGGGCTCCCACACTAGAGATAATCCCTTCATTTATTTAAGAATGCAATTAACTATAAACTTAATGATCAAACAATTTACCTGGATCTGTAGTCATGCTCAACTTATGTTTTTAGAGGAAATACTTCTCATCTCTCTTATCTTCATCCTTTTGAGGTGGGTCTGGTTCAATGTTAGCAGTGGAGGCATATTGTCTTCCTTTCTTTCTGGCTGGACAATTTCTGGCATAGTGTCCATATTTGTCACATCTGAAGCACTGAATCTCTAAAACATCTCTTCTTTGATTATGACCTAAAGATGATGGAGTCTTCTCATCTGTGAATGTTTGTTTGAAGTTTATTTTGACTCTTCCTCCTTTCTTTGTCTGAAGTGAAAGAGCATGGTTGTCATCAGGGGAGTATTCCACTCCTTTATTTCCGAGTCTAATTTTTTCTTGAGTACAGTCTATCCATATACGATCAAAAGTTGGTAACTTTTCTCTTCCACTGATGCTTTGAAGAAAAGATTCCCAATGTTTTGGAAGATTGTTGAGAGTAGATAAGACAAGTTCTCTGTCAGACATGATTTCTCCAATAGCACCTAGTTGTGTTCTTTGATCTCTAATATCTTCATAAAAAAGATAGCCACTGTATCACCTTTTGTCATTTTGGTACTTTGAAGTTGTCCCTTTAAGGTGAGGGCTCTAAGGGTGTTGTCACTTTCAAACATATCTTTCAGTGCTTCATACATTTCATAAGTTGTCTTTAGGTTATAAATACAAGGTAAGAGATGACATCTTACTGAGTAGATGAGTATTTTTCTTGCCTTGCCATCTTCTTCCCTTCTTATTTACTTCTCTTCATTGGTAATTGTTTCTGGTAAAGTATTTTGTATCACACTCAAAAGGTCATATTATTCAAGGGTGACCTGAATCCTTGACTTTCAAGAGCTGAATTTGCTTGATCCATCAAGCTTATCTTCCACTAAGGTTTCGTTCTTCATATTTTCAGATTTCTTCACAAATTCTCCCCAACTGGACTTGGAGAACCTAATGGCTAGGCTAGGCTAGCACTTTTAGGTTTTTTTGGGCTTATGAATGCCAAAAATAAACTTTGAGAGTGTCACAGGAATACTTGTTGAGTTGAAACAATTCTTCAAGGAGTTGTAGAAACCCTAAAATCAAGATTCCGCAGAAAATTGCGGAACCGTAGAAACCGCCAAAAATTCATAATCCTTGGAATTTCACTTTGAAGGTTTCTAGAGGTGCATTGAGGGAGGTTGTATATATTTATTCAAGTTTCATCCCCAATGTCCATGTGAAAGGTGTTGAAAAATATAAACAAGAGAGGGTTGTAAGGATTCTGCAGAAACCCTAGAGCCCGTATGGATTTGCAGAAGAAGGATGACTTAGCTTTCAAGTGCTTGTGCAAGGGTTCTTCAAGACCTATGCTATGATACCATGTTTATTTTTCAATAAGAAAGGATTAAGAATGAAGTTAATTCCATTTTAGCATTTTACTTAAACCATGAACAACTTGTTGCAGCAACCAAGATCACAATAAGAAACACCATGCACAAGTACACAAGAAGTATCCTGGGAAACCCTTCTACACAAGGCAAGAAAACCCATACAATCCTTTGCTATATTCTTCAAGAGAAAGATCTTAAAAACCATAAACACTTATCACATAAGAGGGTGCTCACAAACCCTAGAAACCTAGCACCCAAGAGAGGTGAGCACTTTTCCCAAGAACAAGTGTTTTCTGAAATTTCCAAACTCACACTTATGATATGATTCCTCAATGGGGAATTTACCTTTACTTATATTAGACTGAACTTGTCAACAATAGTGGCTATTGGCACAATAAGGCCGACCTAAATATATTTTAATATAATTAATAATTACCATATTAATTATCTTTTACATTAAGGTGGAGTCGACATGTACCCTTTACATAACAATTAGGGTTACAGGTGAGTCCGACTCTTGAAAAATATATCAAGGGATATCATACACCCACTAGTTCCCATCCACTAGGGGCACATCCACAAGGATGTCCACATCTCTATCTCACTTCATCTCATAGGAGAACCACACTCACTAGTGCTCAACCACTAGGATCATGTTCACCTATGCTCATCCATAGGCACGTCCAACTCAACAAATATTCTTTCCCACTGCATTACACATGAGAGTCATCTGGAGCTCATCATCTCAAATCTCTGCTCAGAGGAGGCTAAGACATCGTTTCATCTCTATCTCATAACGATGCACCCAACTCATGTGATTTCACATGTTCACATGTGATCAACCACATGGACGTGTAACTCAACAGATCTTCTTTCTCACTGTGTTACAAAGGAGAATCATCTGGAGTTCATCTCAGCTCTCTATAAGGAGGAGGCCAACACAACGTTCCAGTTCTATTTCATAAAGGAACCAGACACCCATCTCATGGGCTCTCTCTTAGGTCTGTGTCTTGGAGGATGTCTCATGCAGTTGTAATCATCAACACCAGGGAAATGTATCCCACAGGCTCCTAATTCTCCAAGGTATGTGATCAATTCAACAAGGGTGGGAGAGAACACCCAGCTTATGAAGGATCACGCCTTGATAGGAAATTTTTTGGGGTTGTGGCATTCTAAATGAGATATCACGTGTTGGATAAAAATGTGGTGGAACTCCAAGGGTTACTATGACCTCCAACTGAGTTCGCTGGGATTCTTCACAACTATCTTCTTCAATTTTAAGGACAAGGATCAAATATTAAAAAATGGTCTGTATTTTTTCAACTTTGTAGGGTTATATCTAAGATTATGGAAAGATTGTTTCAGCCCAGAAAAATAGGATTTCTCCTTTGTGTTGGTCTGGATCCATATATACTCTCTCCTATAGGAATTTTGGCTGGAAGAAATCTTCATAGGAATAGGCAATACCCTAGGAAGATATGTTAAATCCTCAAAAACAACACGACAATGACGATACACCTCGTATGCCCGAATCTGTGTGTATATGAATGTCTCCAAAGCTTTTCCTGAATCCTTAACCTTGGAGTACCAAGATGAGGAATGGGTCCAGATCATTGATTATGAGCACATACCCTTCCGCTGTAGGAAGTGTCATGAGCACAAACACTTATTCAGATATTGTCCCTTAAATGTTCCAGCATGACCAATGGATGAAGACAATTTGAAAGATGGGTTCACTCAAGTCTCAGGCCAAAAAAATCAAAATCCTAAGAAACTGAGCCAGGGAACGGGAAAAAATGTCTCCATAAGCAATTCTTTTGATGTTTTAAACCAATTACCAGAATCTAAAGAAGTGGAAAACCCTCACCAATAAAAAAAGCAACACAATGAAAAAGGTTAATCAAAACAGAATCAAGATCCAGTTTTAGAGCAGATTGTGCCACCCAAATCTCCAACTCAAGTGGATGCAGACCACTATTCAGAGGAAGGGGGGTATACACAAATGAATATAAATGAAATGAACCTAGTTGACATAGATCTAGAAAATATAGAGGAGGCTTTCAATAGGAAGGAACTACAATCCATTCCGCTAGAACAACTCCACAAGGTCCACAAAGTCTACATTGATTCCACAACAGGGGCCACCTAGAGAATGGGCATCATGAAAGATCCAGGAAAAGAACCCAGAAAGGTGACAAAAAAAGGAAAGCAGAGGGGGCGTAAATTAGCACAACATTTGATCAAAGAGGCAGGAAATTTCATGAAAAATTCAGGATAGATCCAATGCCTTACTCAGGGATTATTTTCTCCCCCCCCCTCCCACTCCTCATCATCAAGATCATTTCTTGGAATATAATAGGCCTATACGAAAGAAGAAAACAAAGGAATATTCAAAACTGTATAATGGCAGAATATCAAAATATTCATTTTCTTCAGGAAATGAAATGTGTTGGTGACACCGTTGCAGAGGTCTTCAGACAATGTTGGAGGCAATGGAGTTTTCTATAGAATGACTGTAATGGGGTAGCAGGGGGACTAACCATCCTTTAGAACCCTATGACAATTATTTTAGATCAATACTTTTCTACAACTTGGACCCTCTTGGCACATTAGAGAGCCATCAGCTCTAGTAAAGAGGGGATACTCACAATCTCTTATGGACCCATGAATAATCAGTGAAAAGACTACTTCCTGAAAATTCTCTCAAATCTAGGTGTACTAGTGGGACCTCATAATTGGATCCTAGGGTGAGATTTAAACATCATTCTCACTCTAGAAGAGAAGAGAGGGGGCACAAGAAGACATGAATAGGATAGTGGTAAGCTTCGAGATATCATAGAGGATCTACATTTGATTGATATTGAAACTTAGAATGGTACTTTCACTTGGTCCAATAAGCGATCTGGAGCTCAACAAGTTTCTTGTAGATTGGATCAATTCCTCATATCATAAACCTTGATTTTGGATGGACCCTTAATTGAGGCTAGTATTCTCCCAAAATCGGGTTCCAATCACTGGCCAATTCAGTTATGGATCGACACGGTCAATATACCCAAATATAATCCATTTCAATTTGAGAAATTTTGGTTAGCTCATCCAAAATTCACAGAGCTCTCCCACTCCTGGTGGGTGAATGGTTCCATCTCACATGGCACATTATTGTACATGTATCAACAGAGGATGAAAAAATTCAAGTAACAACTTCGAGAATGGAATAAAAATGTTTTTGGAAACATCTTTCAATCTCAAAGGTATTTAGAACAACATTTGGAGGAAATAGAAAAATAATCCATCTTACAAGGTCAGTCGGATTCTCTGCGAGAAGAGGAGGAGCTACTCAAACAACAACTGGAGAAGAGATACAAGAAAGAGGAAATGTTGTGGAGACAAAAATCTAGGGTACAATGGATTAAGGAAGGGGAAAATAATACTAAATTCTTTCATAGGTCCATGATGCATAGAAGGTATTTTAATCATATCATGAAACTAGAATATGACCAAGGGCACCCAATTATGGATCATGAAGGGATTCTAACAGAGCTGGTCAACTACTACAAGGATCTTCTTTCAAATTCGATCCCTGATCACACTCCAACCATAAATAGGGTGACTCAGCACATACCCACCATCATCACTCCATAACAGAATGAATTCCTCATGAGGCTTTTCACAATCGAGGAGGTCGACTAGGCCATCAAGGAAATGCTGATGGGAAAGGTGTCAAGTCCAGACGACTTTACAACAAATTTCTTTCACCACTGTTGGTCGATGCTAAGAGAGGATGTTTAGATACCCATGGAGGAATATGGATCCTTCGGTCATGTGCTCTGTGCCCTCAATGCTACTTTTATTACTCTCATTCCCAAGGAGGAAAGAGTCTCCCAGTCGAAACAATTTCAACTCATTGCACTCTACAATGTCGTCTATAAAATCATTACCAAAGTCATCTCTCTTCGAATCAATCCTATTCTTCCCTTCATCATCTCTAAGGAGTAGTCAGGTTATGTTGAGGGATGCCAAATAATGGATAATGTTATACTGGTACACAAGGTGATTCACTCACTCAAGTCCACCCGAACTGTAGGTATGCTTATTAAACTTGATTTATCAAAAGCTTTTGATCACCTTAGTTGGAATCATATGCAATATTTTATCTTGGATTTCGGTTTTAGTAAAGAGTGGATCCACTGGATACTTAACCTCACATCCTTATCCTTTTTCTCCATTCTAGTCAATGGTGTGCCTTCTAAACCTTTTACCCCCTCCAGAGGCATTCGTCAAGGTGATCCTCTCTCTCCATTTATTTTCATCATCATGGCTGAAGATTTGGGCTGCTACATCACTGCTTCCATTGTTGGTGGCTCTCTCCAAGGTCTCATAGTGCATGGTATGAAACCGACCGTGTCCCATAGCTAGTTTGTGGATGACACCATGTTGATGGGTACTCCAACTATGCAGGAAGTTATAAAACTCAAGTCCATTCTTTCATAATTTAATGAAGCCTCAGGCACTACCTTTAACCTGGAAAAATATCATCTCTTCTTCTTTAATTCTCCTCTTTCTATCCAAAAACACATCTCTTGTCTAATGGGCATACCTAGGATATCACTTTCGTCCAACTACTTTGACATTCCTCTATCTGATTCTATAGCCCAAAATATCTCTTGGGATTCCCTCCTCCAATACCTTTCCAATCGATTGAACTCCTGGACCTTTCGGACCCTGAATCCGGTTGCACACCTAGTAATTATCAAATCAATCCTCCAAGCCATCCCCATCTACCTCTTCTCTGCATTGGCAACCCCACAATCTGTCATTAAGGCCATCTAGAATCTATAGCGGAACTTTCTTTGGCGAGGCCACAATCCAGGGAAAAAATGGGTCCTAGTGAGCTAGGAGAAAGTCTGCAAACCAAAGCTTAATGGGGGTCTAGGACTCAAGGATCTAGGCTTGTTAAATGATATCATGGGTGCCAAAATATGGTGGCACTGACTTAAGTACCCAAAAGAGTTGTGGGCAAGGATATGGAAGAAAAAATATGCTCCCCATATCAATGAGGCTCAACTTATCAGGCTAACTGAGTCGATTTCAGGTTCAAATATCTGGAATGAAGCATGGTGTAATCGTCCCCTCATCCAGAAACATGCCTTCTGGGAAATTAGGAATGGACATGATGCTCTGTTTTGGTTAGAATCATGGCAACAGTTTCCTTCCCTGCAATCACTAGATAATATGTGTCACATTCAATATAAAATGCATAATGTAGAGTCCCTCAAGGTAGAAAATATCTACTAAGATGAAACTCAAGTACATCCTCTTTGGCGGACCTGGAAAGTCCTCCCCACTGATCTCAATACTCCAGCCAATTGTGATTTTCTACCTAGGCAAGTAGTCGCCGCACAAAGAAAGGTCTGCATTAGGTAGGGCCTGCACATTTTACGCTAGGGCCACTCTCCTCTGGGTACATTCTCGATTAAAAATACTTACAATGTAAAAGCCAATTTTCATCTCCAACCAAAAGAACATATATGGCAAATTATCTGGAATCGTTCTTTTGGCAAAAAAATTCCAGGTTTCTTTGGCTTTTAGTTTAGAACTGCATTCTCACCTGGGACAATCTTAGAAAGAGAGGGTTCATCAGGCCCTCATTCTTATAACTTTGTCAGGAACATGATGAGTCAACGAAGCACTTATTGAATCAATGCTCCTTTAGTGTTGAAATATGGGATCAAGTATCACATATCATGAGGAAAACACATAGACCTAGGGAAAACATAATAAGCACTATAGAGGACTGGGGATCTACAAATTTCAATAATCCAATTTTAAATCAAATATGGTAGTTAATTCAAGGATTTTTTTGTCTATCAGACCTGGAAGCAGAGAAATAGGTGAGTTTTTCACTTCAATCCCTCACTTCCTCCCCTTATCTGGTCTAATATTTATGGTAGAATACAGGAAACAATCTGAGCTCAACATTAGACCTAGGAAGATCACTCATATATGTGACCCAAGGAAAACAACATTTTCTCTAAATGGCAGTTAAATCTTCAGTCCAATCCACTCATATATAACCACAATACCAGTTCTTCTCTTTCCCACACTCCTACCTCCTGACAACATCCTTCCACATGATTTTTCAAGTTGAATTTTGATGGATCATTTAGGGGAAATCCTGAACCTACAGGCTATGGGGTGGTAATCCAAGACAACATTGGCCAGATAAGGCACATTATGGATGGAAACCTAGGATTCAATTCAAACAAATTTGCAGAGCTATGCGACCTTATTAAAGGAATCTAGTTAACTTCCAGTCTAAATTTGGATTAGTTGATTATTGAAGGGGATTCTCAATAATTATTTAATTAGATACTAAAATTATAAATGGATTCGATCTTGCAAAAATATCCCCTAGTTGGCATCTTCTTGGTCTTATAGAAGTATTCCATACCCTACTTGGTCCCTCTCTCATTCTCACTCCCTCCCATATCTGAAGAGAGGCGAATAATATTGTTGAAAATCTAGCAAATGAAGGAGTCTCTTTAATGGGAGAAGATATCAACATTGATGTTATCCTCCACCCCGCCCCTTCACTGTTGTTGCAATGTATATAATTATCCTACAAGGATTGTTCTTCCCCATATGGGATGATAGCTGGAGCACATGCATATAACAATGTTAATGCAACTAGCCACCACCTTCCTCCATCCATTCACTCTAATGTAGATCATTAACATCATGAATGTGGAGGTGTTCCTGGGTCACATGGGAAACTTAATGTGAAGAGTTGGTATGGAATCATGATGCATAAGTGTTGGTACGAGGAGAATGAGTGCCTTCAACTCAAGCTTAATGGTGCTTTCCATGATCAAAATTGGTAATTTTGCAGAGGTAAGACATGCATTTTTCTCTTTACTTTTTATTTGGGATTCATGGGATATATCCTCCTCTCTTACAACAATTTTCCTAGCCTACGACTCTCTGGTTCACTTATTTCTTTCCTCTCATCCCTCTGATCAATTCTTAGTCTTAATGTCGCATGAGAGAGGCAGGTCGAAGCGAGGCTTGACCTACTATAGTTTCCTAGCTCGCCACAATCTCCAAGCTCCACCACCTTTCTATGGCTCGACCTCCATTGGTTCACCCTCTACTGAATTGCCATCCACAACTCAGAATTGGAATGAGGAAGATTGAGGACTGATATTAATTGAAGAGGATCTCCCTATGGTTCCTCCCCAGACTCCAGTGGATTCCAAGTTGATGGCTTCTACATATACTCATAATCCTCTTGTCAATTCCCCTCTAGATACATGTGCCTCTCCTACCCTAGTGATGGAGGAGACTTGGAGTTGTCTAGTTACGGAAGAGGCAACCCCCATTGTACTTGGTGATATGGTTCAGGATGTGGCCCATATAGATACAGTGCTCACTCCCAGTGAGGAAACGATGCCTGGGGTGCCCCCATGTATCTTTTCTGAGGACCAACTGCAACTTGTTTTCAACCGGAGAAGGGATGTTGCTCACTAGATCTTCCGTCAAGACACCCTTTATCATTGTTTGGATGATTTCTTAGACTACCTTTCAAGCGGTCCTATCAAGCAGATATTCCCAACTTGTTGTCAACGCTTTGCCTTTGCTCCAACCTGGCCACACCCTCCACATGGCGATGGAAATCCGAGCTCTTCTAGTGTATGCGATTTTCATGTCTTTCCTCTTTTTGTTCAGAATAGGCATTTCTTTAGACTTATGTTGGCCTCAAGCCAAATCAATATATTTTTCATGTTTTTTGTATCTTGGAATATATGTATCTAGACGCAGATATGGATGCTTTTTTTCTAGGGCTTGAGGCCAGTTCTAGTTTCCATCTATTTGGAAGAACTGGCTACAAGATTCTTGATTTGTACTGGTTTACTGACTATTTGAGGTAATACAACTTTTAATTACAAAAAAAAGTATTTTTCAAATATAATTAAGTAAAAAAACAAAATTGTTTAAAAAGCATAACTTTGTATATATTTATTTTATTAAAATATTTAATTTAAAATGTTTTATTTTTGAACATAAATTTATATTAAAAAAATTGAATTTAACTTTAGATTAATGATGGTGGTGGTGGTGGTGGTTAACATCCACTGAGACCGAATTGGTCTATCTGACCTTAGGAAGGTAAGGGATTACTTGCAATTCTTTAGAATATTGTTTATGTACTCAAAAAGCATAAAGGGAAGCTTTCCAAGATCACTATAGTTTTGTTGAGTTAAAAGGTTAGGAATGTTGGCAGTGTGACACATATTTTGAAATTGAGATGTAATCTAGGTACATGTCGGACAATCTAAGAGAAAGTGCTTTTCAACCCTCTTAGTGTCACAAAGGTGACACATTATTTCATCCCAGGGAATTTTAGGAACTGACCAATGCCCAATTTGACGATAGAGCTCATGAGGATTTGTTCTTATTTTAGCAATGTTTATTTTTTTCTTTACATTTTTCAAAACAAAGAGACAATTTTGATCTTCTAGATTAGGGTTGCTTACATCCTTATAATACCTTAATTTTCTTTTTTTCTCTAACTCTTTATCACACCACCTTTTTCTCCTTAAATTTTGATTTAATAATATTTTTAATAGTATTCTTATTTTGCAAAAAATCTCTTCCATGATTCCCTAATGGCTTAGCCAAGATCGAGCATATTTATGCCATCCCCGCTTGAATCGAAGGTGGTTATGGCTGGAGTTTGAAACAATTTTAGGAAGCCTCTTGTCTTCCATGTAGTTTAACTTGTTCTTATACATTAGGTATCTAGTCACAAGCGTGCTCTCAATGGGGGAAAGGATTTCCTCTAAGAGGAGGATAGGATAGGGTGTATTTCCTTTAATTTTGAGAGTAAGTGTTAAAACATTATTTTGGATTTGCTCTTTCTCCATGATTCTCGAGAGATACTACATCCCCAAACCAGGGATGATTTTAAGGATGGAAATTTATTTTAAAATGTATAAACCTTGGTGAATCTTACTAATCCTTCATATGCCAACTATAAATGTTTGGCGATATTTTTGTAAAAATATTCAAAATTTTAAGGATTTTATATAGTTTTTATAAAATTTTGGCGATTCTTAAGGTAAAATAATTTTATCCTATAGAATTTGGGCGAATCATTTTTAAAATAACGAATTTTAGTTTTGGAAAAACCATGGAAAAATAGCCCATGAGCGAAATTTAGCCCCTAAAATCATCCATGCCCCAAACTTTGCATCCATATAGAATAAAATCAATAACAAGAGTCTCAAAGAGGAGTTTTTTCTTATCCCATATCCAAAGATCAACATATTTACAATTGTTTTCAAGCCAATAATAAGCTTTCCATCTTCCATTTGTCCTTTTCTCAATGCTATAATTCCAATTGAGCTTGTGGTGAATATCGATTCCAAGATATTTGTATGAAGTCACTTCCTTCAAGTTGTTGTTGACATATATGAAAGTATCATATGTGATCTTATTGGATTTAATGATCATGACTTTTGTTTTTTCAGTATTAACAGCCATACCCATATTGGAGGAAAACTCCTTGAGGATTCTTAGTTGCTCTCCAAGATCGTGGGGACTCCTCACTATATGAATGATATCAACAACATAAAGAAGAAGATTGATGACTATATCAATGAGAGTTGGGCCGACACAACCTGCTTCTTCCAAACAATCTTCTAAATTGTCAATGTATATACCAAAAAGGGTAGGGGACAAGGGGCAACCTTGCTTGACTCCAATATTGCAGTTAATTTCTTTCGAACAACCTTCAATTTTTTTGAACTTGACAATAACGTTCTCATACAACCTTATAGTAACAACCCTCAACTCAAAATACACTTTTATCTCTTCCAACCTATCCCAAAGGTTTTCCCTGGGAACCGTGTCAATTTTTTTTATAAAGTCAACAAAATGACACAAAAGATTAGTTTTTGTATTGTAAAACTCCTCTACAATGATCCCAAGGGTAACGAGACGGTCCACAGTTGAATGATATCTCCTAAATCCGGCCTGGCCTTTATCTCTTTTACCGTGACATTCTAGCCAAAGGCTAATCTTCTTTTCCAAAATAATTATGTATAGCTTGGATAAAATCAAGCTAATCATAATGGTTCCATAATTAGAGGGAATTTTTCTATCCCCATCTAAAAAAATAGGTACAATGAGGCTTTGTGTCTAGGGTTAAGGAAGCCCTGCTTGACTGTTAAATTGAAGAGCTTCTGTATGTGAGGGATGATGATAGGCCCTCCAATTTTAAATTTTTTATCTTCATAGCCTTCAATGTACTCATCTTTCCCATTAGCAAGTCGCTTAACCCTGAACTCTATGTCATCCAAAGAAAAAAATTCATTTTCTGTAGGAACAATAGGAATGGTGTCCATGGCATTAGGGAACTCATAAATATTTTTAAGGTAGGAATTCCAATCCCTTAAGGGTATCATATTATTTTCTTTAGTATTGTGAATTAGAATTTTCCTCCATAACTTCTTAGGATCAAGCTTAGATAGGTGTAAAATTTTCTCTTGCCTTTTATTTATATAGTACCTTTTTTTCCTTTTAATTATGGATTTGTATGTACTGATCTTATCGGGTTTGAAGGACTCATTAGAAGCACCACTAATGACTTTCCTAGCAATTTTACATTCTTTATCATTCCAAGGGTTGGTTGTTCTATTATTATTTTTACATGACACCTCGAAAGAGAACTTGTTAATAGAAGTGGAAAGGGTAGTTGTAAAATTATGATAGAGGTATTCAATGTTGTCCTTATAAGTTAGGAGATGTAATTCACTATTTAAATCCTTTAACAAAAGATCAACTTTACTTTTGTCAAAAAGTAGTTGCCTTTGATTATTAGAATTTTCTTCAATGGTGCTCATGTGCATGACAAAGTTTAGAGTTAGGGTTAAAGGCCTATGATCAAAGTTGGTTTCATGGTCATTTGAAAGGTCAAAAACTACTATTTGGTTGGAAACAGGGATGTGAGATATCACATAATTCATGACACTACTACCTAGCCCATGAATACAAGTCATCGGGTTAGAGTTTGGCCACTTCATTACTCCATTGAAATTTACAAGGTCTTGATAACCGTAGAGCTTGACTACCTCAGTGCCAAACAAATTCTCAGCTAGGTCTTCAGAGCTTCTTTTGTAGTTATTAGTTAAAACAATGTCCTCATCTAGCCATAAAGGATTATGATTGGAATCATTGCTTAAAACAATAACTTGGTTAGTTACAGTTCTAGCATTAAAGTCTCCTAGTAAAATGATATTACCTTCATTTCTCAAACTATAAATATCTTGTTCTAAAGTATTGTAGGGACAATTTATATCTAGATTGTTTTTTCAATAAAAAATAGAATTAATAGGTGCAAAATAGCAAATTGCTATATACATCTTCTTAACATTCATGTCTGAAATTTCTATCCTAATGTATTGATTGAGATGGTCGATCTTATGAAGCTGAATGTGAGGAGAAATTCTCTTTCTAATATAACATGATATGCCTCCTATCCCTCTATGGTATGATTTTTTGTTTCATGCCAACCACAAGACAAATCATTCTATGTTAGGGGCCTTAGACACTTCATGCTCTCACGTTTCAGCTAGACAAACAATATCATTATCACTCGAGATCCAAATTAACATAGGACCTTTGCACCATGGAAAGCCACGACAGTTCCAAAAAAGGATCCCAAGTGTCCGAAATTCCTATTTATTATTATCCTTCTAGTCTCTATCCCTAACAATAGTTTTTTGATTTCTAATTATTACCCATTTTCCTTCTTTCCTGGCTTCTTTTACCTTTTGAACTTCCTTCTTTAATTCAACTTGGTCTTCGGGAATGAGTTCTTCATTTAGAAATATTCCTGACCCTTTTAAACTCAGAGATTTACTGAGTATGCTATATCTATGGTCAGTACACCTTACTTTAACATGGATCAACCTATCCTTATGTTGAATTATTTTTCCTAACCTCTTTACTTCTATAAGATAAATTTATTAAACTCATTAAGACATATTTATTTTAATTCAAATATTTTATTTTCAAACATAATTTTATGTTAAAAAGATTGAATTTAATTTTAGATTAAGCTCATTTAAAAAAAGAAAAAAAGAAAAAGAGAACAATACAAATTGAATAGGTAAGTTTGTAAAAAAGAATGTCATCCATTGCAAATTAAACTTTTTGAAAGATCGATAATAAATAAATTTTAAATTATAATAAAATAAAATAACAAAAATTAAATTTGAAAAAAATAATATATATTAAAATTGATTTTCTTTGTTCATAATTAATGTTTAAGCTAGATCAAAGGTTTACATACTCATTTATATGAAAAATGAAAATCTATTTACATACTTATTTATATGAAAAGATGAAAATCTATAAGATAGAAACCATAGTAGTAAAATTACCTTGCCTTTTATTTTTCATGGCGTATATAGACCTTGCCCGTTTACTTTTTTAAGTAATTATGTTTGTTAGTAAATTTTGAATTTGGCTTGTTTTGTAATGAATATTACCATGTATTCCTTTAGAAATAAATGTTAAATGATATAAAATATATATTTTTATTATTATCAAATTCATTATATTAAAAAATGTTAAATCTTTTTTTTTTAAATAATTTTATTATTGTAAAATTATTATTACTAATTCCTGAATCTATTAAAATAGTAAAAGCATGGTTATTGATAATATCTTTAACTTTAATCATGTGAGATTGAAATTCAACTTGTTTGTTGTCGAGGTCTATATAGATCCTAAGGTAGTGGAAAGATTGAAATTGCCAAGAAGTAAGCATGTGAAATCTTGGCTGGTACAACTGGCTACAAGAGCAAAGAGAAAAGTTGTTGAGCTGGTTAAATCATGTCCAGTGGACATGAATGGGCTAAGTACCAAGATAGATTTGAACATCATGCCATTGGGTTCATATGACTATCTAATTTGTATGGATTGGTTGGACCAACACCATGCTATCTTAGACTGTCATAGCAATGCATTTACTTGCATGGATGAGGAAGGGAACCCAAGAACAATCCAAGGAATTCCAAGGGAAGTTACAGTCTGAGAGATATCAACAATGCAGTTGAAGAAGTGTTATAAGAAGGGTTGTCAAATATTCGCAACCGATATGGAGGAAGCACCTAAGGATAAGGTGCCAAATCTGGAGGATCATGCAGTTCTGAAAGATTTTGAGGATGTGTTAAAGGAGATACCAGGACTACCCCAAAAGAGAGATATCGATTTCTCTATAAATTTGATGCCTGGAGTAACTCCAATGTCAAATGCTCCCTACAAAATGAGTACACCAGTGCTGAAGGAGATGCAAATGCAGCTTGAAGAGTTTCTGAAGAAGGGGTATATACGCCCAAGTGTGTCACCTTGGGGTGCCCTAGTCTTGTTTGTGAAGAAGAAAGATGGGACATTGAGATTGTGCATCGACTTCAGACAATTGAACAAAGTGACTATAAAGAACAAGTATCCTTTGCCAAAGATCGATGATCTCTTTGATCAGTTAAAGGATGCAAGGATATTCTCAAAGATTGATCTCAGGTCAGGATATCATCAAGTAAGGATAAGAGATGAAGAGATCAACAAGACCATCTTCAGGACAAGGTATGGTCATTACGAATTCACAGTGGTGCCATTTGGGTTATCAAATGCACCAACTGTTTTCATGTGCTTAATGAATGGTGTTTTCCGGGAATGTTTACACAAGTTTGTCAGTCTTTTTGGACGACATCCTTGTATATTCCAAGTCAGAAGAAGAACATGAGCATCATTTGAGGATGGTGTTACAAGTGTTAAGAGAGCACCAATTGTATGCCAAATTGAACAAGTGCTCATTTTATCAAAACCAAATTCGCTATATGGGGCATATCATATCCGAAGAAGGGATAACAGTGGACCCTGAAAATATTGAGGCCATTAAAGGGTGGACAACACCTAAGAATGTGACATAAGTCAGATCCTTCATGGTTCTAGCTGGCTACTACACAAGATTCATTGCAGATTTTTCAAGAATTGCTCACCCAATCACTTCCTTGCAAAGGAAGGGGGTGAAGTTTCAATAGACAACAAAATTTGAAAATAGATTCCAACAATTGAAGCAGTTGTTAACCAGTGCTCCAATTCTGAGGATTGTTGATTCGAATGAAGATTTCGTGGTTTGCACAAATGCATGCAAAGAAGGATTGGGTGGAGTCCTCAATTAGAATGGGTTTGTTATATGTTTTGAATGCAAAAAATTGAAAGAGCATGAAAGGCTCTATTCCACTCATGATTTGGAGTTGGCAGCCATAATGCACACCTTGAAGAAGTGGAGGCACTACCTCATGGGAAAGAGGTTTGAGATGAGGACAAACCATAATGGTCTGAAATATTTGTTTGATCAACCAACTTTGAATGCTAGGCAGAGTAGATGGTTGGAATTCTTTTGTGAGTATGACTTTGATATTAAGCACATCAAAGGAAAATAGAACAAAGTGGCTGATTAACTCAGCAAGAGAGTGCATGAACTGCATGCTACAACCATTAGCATGTATCAAATTGATCTTAAAGGAAAAAATTATGAGGCTGCAAAAGTAGATTTGCGGTACATGGAGTTGGTAACAAAATTACAACAAGGTAAAATGCAACAAAAAGTTGAAGATTATGAATTGGGAAATGATGAAATTCTCTTGTACAAGAACATAACTTATGTACCCAATTCTCATGAATTGAGGAGTACGATTTTGAAAGAGATTCACAATGTACCTTATGCTAGAAACTCAGGATATCAGAAAACAGTTGCAACAGTTAAGAGCCAATATTATTGGCTAGTCAAGTGTCAAAAGGTCAAGGATGAACATAGACACCCAGCTGGGTTGTTGCAACCATTGCCCATTCCTGAGTGAAAGTGAGAAGTGGTGACAATGGATTTCATCATCAAATTTCTCATAAAAAACAAGCAACATGATGCTATCATGGTAGTGGTGGACAAGATTACTAAAGTTGCCCATTTGATTCCTATGAAGGTTAATCACAAGGAAACCAATGTTGTTGGTATTTATATGAGGGAAGTAGCACACTTGCATGACATACCCAAGACAATTGTGTCTGACATAGACCCAAAGTTTACCTCAAAGTTTTGGAGGAGATTATTCAAAGGGTTCAGAACAAATCTGAACTTCAACACATCTTATCATCCCGAGTCTGATGGGAAAACATAAAGAGTTAACCAAGTGATAGAGGATATGCTAAGGATGTATGTGATGCACAAACCATCTAAATGAGAATATTCCCTACACTTGGTAGAATTTTCTTAGGACAATGGGTACCAAGCATCACTGAAGATGATCCCATTTGAGACACTTTATGGCAGAAAGTACAACACACCAATAAGCTAGGACAACCCAACAGATAGAGAAATAGTTGGGCCAGAGTTTCTCAGGAAAATGGAAGAGCAAATGTTAAAGATTAAACATAATTTAAATGCTTCCCAAGACAGACATAAAAGCTATGCTGAAAAGGGTAGAACTCACAGGGAGTTTAAAGTGGGTGATCATGTTTTCTTGAAGGTGAAGGCCAACATAAGTTCCATGAAGTTGGGAAACTATTCCAAGTTGGCAGCCAAATATTGTGGGCCATTTGAAATCCTAGAGAGGATTGAACCAATAGCTTATATGATTGCATTTTCCGCATCTATGTCTATACATAATGTATTCCATGTATCATTTCTTAAGAAATATATACCTAATGCTAATCATGTTATTGATTGGAATGTGATTCGGGTGGAGCAAGAAAACACTTTTCAAGTTCATCCGGAACGCATTCTAGACCGAAAAATCAAACAGCTTCATAATCGATCCATAGGGCTTGTAAAGGTCCAATGGATCTGATACGATCCTGAGGATGCAACTTGGGAGCATGAAGATGCTATGCGGGTAGAATACCCACATCTTTTTGAATATTTTTGAAAATCTTGTTGTAATATGTAAATATGATGCACCGAGGACAATGCATAAATAAGGGGAGGGGATTGTAATACCCCAAGGCCGAGCACTTGATGAATTGTAATGATGTTTAATTATGTTTATAGAATGGTGAGCCAAGTGTTTATAAGCTGGGAGGCTTATGTGTTTATTAGGTTGAAGAGCCTACATGCTAAGGCCAATGAGCCTATTTTTGTATATGTAATTATGTAGATCATTGATAAAAAAAAAACATTGCGTGTAGACCAACCACGAAGAAAGAGTTATGGGGGACTAAGATCCACTAGGAAAGGAAAGGGAAGGGACTGAGAGGTTAGGAAAAAGGGGCTAAGCTTGAGGGATTAACCTAAGGGAATATTATAATGTATATTCCTAAAATACTAAGGTTTGGGAAATAAACCCTGTTATCCTAAGTTCCTTTGGGAGAGGAACGAACTCCAAGTGGAGAGGAACGAACTCCAAGTGGAGAGGAACGAGCTCTTGGAGAGCCATGTGTCAACCTGGGCGCATGCAATTTTATGGGGGGAAATCCGTCGTTGTGGGGCTTTACCGACCATTCTTTCCATCTTTCCTCACGCGTTCACTCACCATTCTGACCATCTTTTGCCTATTCACTCACGCACTGAGCAGACAAACAGTAAACCATTTTCCACCATTGTTGAACCCTCTGCCATCATGAACCTCTGTAACTTGCGCTCATTGGTATTTTGTTGAGACGTACCATGCCTTACTCGAGTTCTATTGTTTCCTTCGCCCTTGCAAGTTTGTCTTAGGAGTTGGACATAAGAAGCAGGTTGCCAGGCCTGTAGTTTTGAAGAGGTGGCTTGTCAGGCCAGTGGATCAAAGAAGCTGGTTGTTAGGCCTATGAGAAACTCTCTCTAGGTAAGAGAGATTGCTGGGGAAGTGATTTTTCCTGGAGGGAGTCCAACAACAACTACAGAGCTCTGAGAATTTCTCATTCGACCTGTTGCTAAAGCCCTTGAAGGGAAGTGGAGAAACCAATGGATTGTGGAACAATGAAGGTGTATATTCCCGGGGTGGGACAAGCATGTGGGGAATGAGAGCCTGCAAGCGGTGGGTGTAAGTAGACTCCTTGGAGGGAATCCTTCCTGTTGCATTGTGCAACTTTCCATAGTCTTAGCCTAGCCTAGGATTTACTTTACCCTAGGTGGAGTTTAGTCCCAGCGGAGGGGTGACCCATTGCCGATAGCTAGGAGCAACGTGGTCTAAGGCTGAGAGGTTCATGGAAGGTCTGCAAGCAGTCAATGACTTTATAAAAAGATAAGTACCAATTCTATGTTAATTTTACATGTTGTGTTTAAGTACATGTCTGAAGTTTATATTTATCAAAATTGCCTGTATTTATTGCATGTATGTGTTTATTGTCACTTCGACATGAATATGTGTATAAATAAAATGTTTATATGTTAAATTTACATTAATTATATATATATATATATATGAGTTTGAACAGTAGAGATTTTTGGTAAAATGTACTTGACCTTGGGATGACCGGATACTTTACAATTTTTTCCTTATGAAAAAATAAAATAAAAATTGTAAGAATTTAGTGAAAATATACAAATAATTTAATATAAAATATAAAATATAAAAATAAAATTTAAAAACTAATTAAATTGAAAATTGACTAATACACTTAAGTAGGAATCTTACAATGTATTCATTTAAAAATAAATGTTAAATGATATAAAATATACATTTTATTATTACCAAATTCATTCTAAAAATAAGTTGATCAATTTTTTTTCCAAATAATTTTATCATTTAATGGAAGTTTTTCCTCTTGAAAAATCAAAATAAAAAGTATAAGAGTTTAGTGAAAGGCATTGTTACATATAAAAATAATTTAATCTATAATATAGAATCTAAATATAAAATTTAAAATTTAAAAACTAGTTAAATTGGAATTAGAAATCTACTAGGAAAAATCAAAATAAAAAGTATAAGAGTTTAATGAAAGGCATTGCGAGATATAAAAATAATTTAATATATAATATAAAATCTAAATACAAAATTTACAAACTAATTAAATGGTAAATTGACTAATACACTTAAATATGAATCTTACAATGTATTCATTTAGAAATAAATTTAAAATGATATAAAATATACATTTTTATTATTATCAAATTTATTATATAAAAAAGGTTTAATCTCTTTTTTTTTCCAAATAATTTTAGTGTAATGAAAATTTTTCATCGTAAAAAATCAAAATAAAAGTATAAAAGTTTAGTGAAAATTATTGTTAAATATAAAAATAATTTAATATATAATATATAATCTAAATATAAAATTAAAAAAATTAATTAAATTAAAAATTAATTAATACATTTAAATATATAATTTAAATAATTATTAATCTAATTAACAATAATAATAATAACAACAATAACAATCACTTTTTTTTAAAATCATATGATCCTCTTCAAATAATAATTCATTGATACAAGAGAGGATATGAGGGATATAATAATTCATTGATAATGCAATGTGGTATACAACCATTTTATTAATTAAGATATAATATTGCTTAATAATGATTTAATACACTTTGAGGTTTGTAATTTAATTAATTTAATTTAATTTTTTTATTTTTTTTTATTATAAATTTGTTTTAGCAATTTTATTTATAGATAACAAAATTATAGTGGTATACGCTGAATAACATTTAAATCTGTTTTTACAAATCTATAATTTTAATAAAAAAATTATTATCTGAAGTTTTAAAGTTTTCTTTTAAAAATGAAATTTTAGAGTAGAGTTTGTAAAAATGAAACATCATATATATATAGTTATGTCAAAATTTCCTAAAAAATATAATTTTTTTTTTTACATTTGAAAAGTTTAGCTTGTCTTTTTGAAGGTACTTAATTCGTCTTTCCACAAAGAGACACCGATCATAAGGTTATAAAGTAAGAAAAAGAAACTTAGAACCAAGGAGTATGAAGATATTCAAAGGAGTGTATAGGGGTGTTGTTAGTGATCTTCTAGATCCCATTTTCCTGTGCCACTCCATCCTTAGAAAGCTTGTTTTCTTCATAACTCTTTTCCCTTTAAACATGTGTAAAAGAAAGTTGAGGGAGGGCTGATTTTAGAAGCATGATGTTATGAAAAAGAGGTTGCATTGTGAATTTGTGCAAATTGAATTATCCTTTCAGCCATTAAATCACAAGAGAGTCTCCATAAACTTGGATTTGAGTAATCATTTTATTTATATTAACTTAAGGTCTAAAATAAATAATCTAATCACCATTATAAATGATAATTGAGTCCTAGAATTTTAGTGTTTTCATCCTCTCTTGTCTATTTGGATGTTTAACACAGGGAGATGTAAAAATGGTTTTCAAACCCCATCATTAGAGAAATTTTGAGGTCTAAAATTGGCCTCCTAAGGAAAATAATAAAATATAGTTAAAATAATAAATAAGAGTTTTGAATTTTCAAAGGGAAAGAAATAAATTATATTTCTTACTTTAATTATAGTTTTACTCAAATTTCAAGTGTAGGCACTTGTTGGATGCAAAATTAAATTTCTCATCGAACAAGTATCTAGTCTACATACTTTTAATATACCCACAGTGGAATAAATAGGAAATACATGAAAAAATGTGTTTTTTCCACATCCAACAAATATCCACTCCACTATGCATACTTTTGATAGACCCACTGATCTGAACCCGGGGGTGATTAGTTTCCAACAATTGATTGATTTTGCCACTCCTTTAAAAGGGTCAGTTATAGATCATTTTACTTGAGCGATTTGCAATTAAATGTAAAGTTGAAGTATTATAAGCTTGAATCCAAAGTGAATAAAACCTCCTTGGTTTTTTTCTTATGTGTTATATGTCATGCTTGCATTTAATATCCTATGTGCGGAAATTAATAGAGAAGAAACATAAGAACATAAGACACATAATGGATATGACACTTCCCTTGATAACAAAGTTCACCTGATGTGGGCTACGTCTCTGGGTCATGCTCCAAAGCTTGACCGCTTTATTCTCCTTGTTGTAATGATGTCTCTCCTTTACAAATTGTAAGGCCAAAGTCCCTTTTCAGTGGCGGAAACAAGAGATTAGAATGTGATCAGGAATGTATACAAGCTTCACAAGTTCGCATGCTCATGAGGCATCCATGATGCTGACATGGATATCATTCCCACATACTCAATACATAAAAAGAGGAAGGATAAAAGATGACCCCCATCATCATGGAGCCATCAAGTGCCTTATATCTACTGCTCATATCCAAGCATAAATATGCAGCGCATACAAAGATCCTGAAACTACGAGATTTAGAACTGCTTCATTGGCCACTTATCATGCGAGTGCCACAATTTCTCTGTCACATGTAACTGATTGGTTTTATGTGGAAGAAGAGAAGAAAATGAGAGATAGAAGGAATAAGCTGAACATGTTTCCTTGTTGCAGCCTCTCCATGCTCCTTAAGACCTGTAACACACATGCTATGCTGCAACATTTAATGACAAAACATCATAATGAAAAGCATGCTTACATTGGCTTCTCCAGAACTTATCTTGTTGATCTAAAGCTCTGTTGCAAAAACATACCTCGCCATTGAATTCGCATCGCTGAATTACCTAAAAAATACTGTAAAATCATCTCCATTAGACACAGGTACCCTTAGGCCTCCTCTGGACCTCTGCCTCGATTGGCGTGGAATCTTGTATAATTAATGCACTGTACTCTGCATCGAAATATGTGTCCGATACGGAACTGGGTGGACTAGCACGCTCCCTCCCCCTGTGCATTGGTGAAATGCGCTTTTAATTAAAAACCGAGGCAGATTGACCAACATAGGCATTGGCCTAATTGGTTGGCGTGCATGAGTTAAGGCGCTAAGGTAGGGGAAGGTCTCGGGGTCAATCCCACGGACCTCCCCACTTTGGATTAAGTTATATATGTTAGCGTAGGTTTTGGTGGTACTCTAAATTTGGCGTATATACCAGATATGGCGGGGCCTCTGCTAAATTTGGCAGGGGTCCGTTTATATATATATATATATATTTGGATTTTTGGTCACGGGCCCTCCTTAGGCATTTCGGGGGTGCCACATGGTGCCCTTTGATTGGGCCATGTGGTGCCCAATTATTGGCCCCTTTTTCTCAGTCACCTGCCACATGGGCATGATGTCATTTCCTTTTTGGCCCCCTCTTACGTTGCCACATGGCGCTTCTGGAGGAAGCCACGTGTGTACGGACTCCACAGTCACATACCACGTCACTGTACGGACTCCACAGTCACATGCCACATCATTGTATGGACTGCCACGTCACTACATAGACTGCCATGACACCTTGCCATGTCACTATACAGAATGTCATGTCACCGTACAAATTATACAAATTGGTACATGGAACGATTTGATTGGTCCACGGATCGGTCTGAAAACACTAAAACTGGATGACACGTGGAAACCTTTGGTGCTGCCACATCATCATGTTGATGTCAGCATGTCACGTGTTTCCTTCCTGCTCATACCACATGTGCTGTATGGATGTTGATGTCATCCATACAGATGATGACGTCAGCAGTACGGATGCTGACTCATCCCCTGCTGACTGGGTTGGGTTGACCAAACTTTGACCATGAATATATTTCAATCTATAAATCCATTTGACGAGTCATTTATGTTGTTGGAAAGCTTGTGACGCGATCTTCATGATCATGCCATTTTCATCGAGTTTTGGGAAATTTAAATTTTTTTCCTTTCTCTACCTATTGAGGCCATTTTGAGCCTCCTCGAAAACTTCTGAAACTTCCGTGATTTTCCCTAAATCCATCCGGATCACGCTTCCCAACTGAAAGGACTTTTGGTCCCCAAAATTATTTACATTATGAGTTTTATGTTCATTGGACTTACAATAAGAAAAACCCATACCCAAACTACCTCACAAGGCCTAACAATATCAACATGTGCCAGAAAAGGAGTGATATTAAAAATTATCACTTTTACATAATACCCTTCTATGGGGTCTGAAATGCAACATGTGATTTAAAAATATGGCCACTCTTGACTAACTCAAGGATTTTCCCCATTCGTTCAGTCATTATGCTGAACATGTCCTCTTTACCGAGTTGTCCTTTCTCTAGTAGTTGGTCTTCTTCTGGTGGCAGATTTCTCTGTTGCACTGCCTGACTGACTGTCTCCCTCGGAGGTGTCTGTCTGGTATTCTTTTTCATATTTAGGAATAGATCTGGATGTAAGGCCCAACAAGTGGCCTCATGATTCCCATCTCTGCTATAATGGCTGCAATAGCCTTTCTCCTTCAGAGGTGCATTTCCCCTGCTATTTTCCATGTGTGGAAAGAAATCTACCATCCTCGTCCTCCTCCTGGTTGCCATAACCTTCTTGCGCAAGGATTTTATCTTCCAACATTGGTACACTGTGTGGTTATTCAATCCACAAAAGGTGCATGGTATTTGATGCCACGAGATTTGTTTTATATGCTTAACATGCTTATAATCAAATGGCATTTTAGAGTTTCGAGATTTCTTATATCTTGGTGAGTTTCTTCTGGATTCATACTGAAAATAAGAGTTGGTCTTAAATTTTTCCTTGTGATGCTCATCTCTCCCTGGAGATGTCTCAAATTCTCGATCATGAGAATTTGTGCTCTCGGTATGCACTGAATCAATTTCATCTCCTGATGAACTATTGACTTCTAGAGTCTCAGTGATTGTCTTGGGGTCTTCTTCCTGAATGGTTTTGGAGCTTTCTCCAACATCCTTTGGGACATATCCTATCCCGACATATAGAGGCCAAAACACTACCTCGATGGGATCCAAAATACCTTGGCCATGGTTCCAAGGCCTCATCCTTCGTATCCCATTTTTCTCATCCACTTTAAGCCGATGCAAGAAGCATGCTATTCAAGGATTTCAAAAGAATCATTAGCATTAATCAAGAAAGGAAACACACATGGTTTATTTACCTCCACCTCAAACTGGAACTCTTGGTCTGCTTCTTGAGATGTGTCTAGTTGTTCCCGATTATAAGGATCAATGGAAGATGCTTCTAGGAATCCTCCTTGGTTTCTGGAGGCACGTAGGTCATCTTCATTTGCTTGAAAAAGTGTGCATGCATTTGAACTGTCATGCTCACACACATAATTGGTGAAGTTTCCATGGTCACACGATGGTCTTATCACCATCTCATTCGTAGAGCCTTCCCTTGTCTGCATATTCATGGCTTGCAACTTCTCTTGCAACCTTCGGTTCTCTTCCTCTGCAACATGCAACAATGTCTTCAATCCAACATTCTCTGCTTGAAGCATTTGGTTGAGCTCTTGAAGCTCATTGAACCATGATTGCTTTGGAAATATTGCCATCCTTAGCTTCAACACCTGCAATCGGTATCAAGTCTTCTCTGATACCACATGATCTGAACCCGGGGGTGATTAGTTTCCAACAATTGGTTGATTCTGTCACTCCTTCAAAAGGGTCAGTTATAGATCGTTTTACTTGAGCGATTTGCAATTAATGGTAAAGTTGAAGTCTTATAAGCTTGAATCAAAAGTGAATAAAACCTCCTTAGTTTTTTTCTTATGTTTTATATGTCATGCTTTCATTTAATATCCTATGTGTGGAAATTCATAGAGAAGCAACATAAGAACATAAGACACATAATGTATATGACACTTCCCTTGATAACAAAGTTCACCCAGTGTGGGCTATGTCTCCGGGTCATTCTCCAAAGCTTGAATGCTTTATTCTCCTCGCTGTAATCATGTCTCTCCTTTACAAATTGTAGGGCCAAAGTCCATTTTCGGTGGCGACAACAAGAGATCGGAATGTGATCAGGAATGTATACAAGCTTCACAAGTTCGCATGCTCATGAGGCTTCCATGATGTTGACATGGACATCATTCCCACATACTCAATACATAAAAAGAGGGAGAATAAAAGATGATCCCCATCATCATGGATCCATCAAGTGCTTTGATCTGATGCTCAAATCCAAGCATAAATATGAATCCCATACAAAGATCCCAAAACTATGAGATTTAACATTACTTCATTGTCCACTTATCATGCGAGTGCCACAATTTCTCTGTCACATATAAATGATTGGTTTTATGTAGAAGAAGAGAAGAAAATGAGAGATAAAAGGAATAAGCTGAACATGATGCCTTGTTGCAGCCTCTCCATGCTCCTTCAGACCTGTAACATGCATGCTATGCTGCAACATTTAATGACAAAATGACATAATGAAAAGCATGCTTACATTGGCTTCTCCAGAACTTAGCTTGTTGATCTGAAGCTCTGCTGCAAAAAAAAACCTCGTCATTGAATTTGCGTCGCCAAATTACCTAAAAACTACTATCAAATCGTCTCCATCAGACACAATCACCCTCAAGCCTCCTCTGGACCTCTGCCTCGATTTGCATGCAATCCTGTGCAATTAATGAACTGTACTCTACATCGAAATACATGCCCGGTACGGACCTCGACGGACTAGTGTGCTCCCTCCCCTTTGTGCATTAGCAAAATGTGCTTTTAATTAAAAAAAGGGTGGATTAACCAACAAAGGCATTGGTTGAATTGGTTGGCATGCATGAGTTAAGGCGCTAAAGTAGGGGGAGGTCCCGGGGTCAAGCCCGTGGGGATCCCCATTTTGGATTAAGTTATATCTTGTTGGTGTAGGTTTTGGCAGTACTCTAACTTTGGTGGATACGCCAGATATGGCGGGGCCTCCCCTAGATTTGGTGGGGATTTGTTTATATATATATATATATATATATATATATATATATATATATATATATATATATATATATATATATATATATATATATATATATATATATATATATATATATATTAGATTTTTGGTCACGGGCCTTCCTTGGGCATTTTGGGGGTGCCACGTGGCACCCTCTGATTAGGCCACATGGCACCCAACTATTGTCCCTTGTTTCCCAATCACCTTCCACGTGGGCATGATGTCATTTCCTTGTTGTCCCTATCGTACGTCATCATGTGGCACTTTTGGAGGAAGCCACGTGTGTGTACAAACTGCATAGTCACCTGCCACGTCACTGTACAGACTGCCACATCATTGTACAAAATGCCATGTCACCCTACCATGTCATTGTATGGAATGCCATGTCACCGTACAAACTTTATGAACTTCCATGTGGCACGATCCAATTGGTCCACGGATCGACCCAAAAACGCTAAAACTGGATGACACGTGGTAGCCTCTAGTGCTGCCATGTCATCATGTTGACATCATGCTGTCAACATGCCACATGTCACCTTTCCTCTCCTGCTACTTGTGTTATACGGATTCTAGCATCATTCGTACGAATGATGATGTTAACAGTATGGATGCTGACTAATCCCTTGCTGACTAGGCTGGGTTGACCAAACTTTGACTGCATATATCTTTCAATCCGTAACTCCGTTTGACGAACCGTTTGCACCGTTGGAAATCTTGTGGTACGCTCTTCACGATCAATCCATTTTCATTGAGTTTTGGGAAATTTGAAGTTTTTCCCTTTCTCTGCCCACTGAGGCCATTATGAGCCTCCTGGGACACTTTTGAAAATTCCGTGATGTTCCCTAGATCCATCTGGATCACCCACAATGGGATAAATTGGAAACATGATTTTTTTTTCTTTGCGGGTTTACATTTTATCTCACTATGGGTCTATCAAAAGTATACAGAGTGGGTACTAGTTGGATGCAAAATTTAATTTCACATCCAACAAGTACCTACACTTGAAATTTGAGTGAAACTATAATGAGATAAGTTGAAAACATAATAAAAAAGTTGTTTTCTTTATTTCCCTCCAAAACTATTTATCGTTATGGTTGACATCATCATCTTGAATCTTATTGGTTCTTTTAAAGTTGATGTTGATAGCCCATTTTTTACCTCAAAATTTTTATAATGGTTGTTTCAAACAAAAACCTTAAAATCAATATTTGAACTGAAATGTGATGCTACTAGTTGCACCCCCTTTTTATTTTCACATTTAAACTTACAACTTTTTTAAAATTGTAGTCTTAACGATCAATACCATTGGAATCAAAACCTTAAAATCAACTCTTGAATTGAAAAGTGGTATTCCCAGTGACACCCCCTTTTCCTTTTCAGGATTAAAGTTAGAACTTGTTTGAATCGTGGTCTTCACTATCGATATTGTTACAATGAAAGCCTTAAAATCAACCCTCAAATAAAAAAGTAAGGCTACTAGTAACACCTCAAAGTTTTTTTGGGGGTAAATTTATAACTTGTTTGAAACTACAACCTTAACATTGACTTCATTTCAACTCAAATCTTAAAATCAATCCTTAAATTAAAAGGATGTGCTATTAATATCATCCCATTTTTTAGGCACTTATGATAAAATATTTACTATAAATATGTATTAGTAAAGTGCATAGATATAAACATTTAAACTTGAATGAATTTCACATGATCATTAAAGAGAGAAGCCACATAAGAACACAAATCGATTTATCTAGGAAACCCCAATGTGGGAAAAAAACAACAAGACTTTCGATTTCTTAATTTCCAAGGAAAACCAAATTGTACAATACATTCAACAAATAAATCTTATTTGTAGGATCGAATTCTTGCTAACCCTCCTTAGCCTCCTTGAACATGATCTTCCCTCTTGGATGATATGATCATATAGATCGTACCGTACATGTATGACTCTCCCTTATATGTGAGAAGCTCAACCCCACTCAACCCCACTCAACCATATAGATTTGATCCTTCTTGATCATGATAGATCAAAAGTAGTACGACCCTCCTTGGTTGTGAGATCTCGATCCTCCCTTGATTGAAGTAGATTCGACTCTTCTTAGTCGCCTTGGATCATACTCTTACTCAAGTAGTGCCCTTTATGTGATACTTTGAGTTCCCTTTTATATTTCTTGTGGATCCATGTGAATACTTAGAAAACACTCTCAACCATTAGATCTTGATCTAGATCAATGGTTGGGATTTATTCTCTCATTGAGACAACTTAAACTTATTATCACAACTAGAGAACATGTCCTCATTATAACATTCTAACACTCCCTCTTAGTGAGGAAAGTGTTCTCTATTACACCCAACTTCTTTATGAAGTATTCACATTTCCCTTTAAACAATCCTTTAGTGAAAATATATGCAACATGTTCATTTGTAGAGATGTATTGAAGCTTGAATTCCCCTTCTGTACTCTGTCCCCGTTACATAATGTTTTTCCTATGGACAGATGAAACTTCCCTTGGATTACTGCACTACTACATATGTATGAAAAACTGACATCGTACTTTGACAATACAAATGAAATCGGTCATACTGCCGGATTTTACTTGTTTTTTTTTGTATTTTTCAAAAAGAGGCCGACATTCGTTGACTATTTGACGACATGGAATTTAGAGTTGGATATCCGACGGTTACAAGTAGCTAACTATCAGATATCCAGTGGACAGTCAATATGGTGTAAAGGGTCAATGATTATGCTTACCAACTATTGACAAAGTCAATATTTTTGTCCGTTAAGCAATGTCTCTTTGGTCAATAGATGTTGGAATTCTGACAAAAAAGTGATATAGAAATTTAAAAATTTTGAAATATTAAAGATGTTCGACGTTGTTCCTATACTAGCGATAGTTTGCATAGGTTATAAGAGATATTTTTAAGTCGAAATACAATTTTATTTTTATTTTGTTAATTGCATTAGAAATAGTTAAACTACAAAGGTTGATTTTTTAAGATAACGATCATCATTGAAAGTTTGGTAAGGAAAAATGTCACATAAAATTCCTCTAGGAGGACAAGGCCAAGACTTGAGATCTGCATTGGTTGAGGCTTTGGGTGATCGAAAATGATATTTCCCTTGTAAAAAATGCAGGGGCTATAATAGAAGGAGACTTTCGATAAAACAACTAAAAAACATTATAGTGAGTATGGACACCTTGGAGGCGGGCATGAATATTGTCCCTTGGTAAGTTATTCATTATATGTCTTTATATTTCATAATTTTTTGTAAACGTTTATAGGTTAAATGTAGACGAAAAATAATGTATTATTTTTTCTTTATGGATATATTCTACATAAACATGAACAAATAGAGACCAAGTTAAGAAGAGAAGAAGTATACATAAGATGTAGATTTTAATTAGGGTTTAGAGTATGGTTTAGTGGTTAAGGGGTTTAAGGTTTATGGGTACAAGGTGTAAGGGGTATGCTTCTCCAATTCATGGACATGTTATGAGGAGGAACTATAAATGTCTTAAGGCATAAAATACTCTTTTAGGACTCCCAAACCATGCACAGGGTATAAAACCACCACATAGACCCTATAAATGAAATATTTAGTCTATGTTTACTCATGATAATGACACCATTACAAGGTTGTAATTAGTGGAAATTATTCTCTAATTTGACCCCGAGCATAGTGACCTATGAATGGGGCCAACGTTGAAATTTTTTCAGTTTGTGCTTTTATGCACTGAAATTTGACATGGTTATAGTAGATGCATGCATTGATGGTATGGGAGGGTTTTGAGAGTCAAATACGACTCACACAAACAATTCGACAATCAAACAAAAAAATTAATGAGAACAACAATGTTTCAAGTGTGAACAACCATTACATCTTTTACATCAGTCAAACAAGGAGATCTAATATTTTTCTTCACTAAAATGCATGTGCAATTTTTATTTTATTAAAAAGTTGTATGCAAAAGGAATGAACAAGAATTCCTTTTCTATAAAATAAAAAACAATTTTTTCCTACTAGTGTACTTCATTCTTCATATCTTCCATGCTTTTTCCCTCATTGCTAAGCCCAAAATTCAACCACTTTTTTGATATTACACTTATACAAGCTCATGGATTTCAAATTATCTAAAGAAATTGGCATTGAGCTATAAAATTATTTTCGGGTATTAAGCTTTGCGAGGTAGGTGGTATAAATCCCATTTATTATTCTTTTCAATTAATGTTTATTGTCGAATTTTGGTTTATATTCATTTACATTTTTTTTTTAAATATCTCATTGTAGTTGTTAGAAATGGTTGCCAAAATCCCAAACCTATAAATTCATAATGTAAACCCCCAAGCAAATGCCCCACCATCAATGGAATATAATGCAAAAATCCATCTAATAGAGTGATATCCAACCTAATAATGTTGAGATATATATACACACTTGGACGCTTACTTGCCCAAATTTTAGATGAAATCATTGATATAATTACTTAAGCAAATGAGGCATTATCAATATTACCTCTTATAGAGAAGATATTTGTCCTAAATGTAACATCTTCGACCCTCCAAAGACCGGGTAATGCTACCAACACAACCTTAACTTAGCCTTTAAATCTCTGATACCATTTTGTAACATCCCCGATCATCCAAGTACTGGGTAATGCTACCGTGTATAATTTACAGCTTATATAAAATAATGCATTTTAATGAAATTAAAATAGCTAACATAGAGTTACTGCTATCATACAAAATTAACATAGGATTAAGAGAAATCCATACATGCAACGAAATACATGAAGAAATACAGTATCACAACAACATGCATAAAATACATAATTAAACACATAATGATACTTATCTTTTATCTGGAGTAAATCCACCAACTGCGTGTAGACCTTCCATGAACCTCCCAACCTTAGACCGCACTTCTCATCACTCTCAGCAGTAGGTCACCCCTGAGATGGGACTAAAGTCCACCGGGAAAGGTAATTCTAGGCTTGGCAAGGGCAACAAGGAAGTTGCACAAAACAACAGGAAGGATCTTTTATCCTAGGAGCCACTTATGCCCACAACACACAGACCCTCATTCCCCACACACATGCTCCACCCCAGGAGGATACACCTTCACTAATACAAGTCCATCAACCAATACACCTCCCTTACATTGGGATTCAACAACAGGCTGGACCAGAAGTCTTAGAGTACTGTGGCTGCTATGGGACTCCCTTCCAGGAGAACTCACTTCCCAGCAAACTCTCTCACCTGGGAGAGCTGCTCACAGGTCTGATAACTAGTCTTCGAATCGGCTACATCTAGGTACGATTGACAACAACAACAACATTAATAGCAACAACAATAAGGAAAAATGGGTATGGACACCCAAAAAGGCAACAACCTAACACTAAGTCACAACACAGCTCAGGCAACTACAATTGCGTCATGCTTCACATGAAACAACATAGGACAAATTTCTTGTTTATGGTTTAAGAGGTGTGAGAGGTATGCCGAGGTCAGACAATGCAGAGGCAAGATGGTTCACTTACAATATGGGAGAATGACAAGATGACCAACCTTCCCATGAGGGTTTCCTTCACTGTGCGCAGGTATGCAGATGCAAATGTAGAGGCAAGACTATTCATACATCGTAACCCCCACGAACTCAGATGAAGGTTGGAAAAAGAATGACTCGTGAATCCCCCCAACACAATTGATGTTTCAAATTTTAACTGCATGAGCCCAGGCCGACACTTGTCTTCCTGGAGCTACATGCATTCCCTATGCACATGTCCCCTTTTCCAGGAACTTAAGATATAAAAAACATATCATGTTCACCTTAGTCCTCAGGAAATAATATTAAAATATTATTCCTCTTAGAGGTAAGGCCCCCTAACTTAGCCCCTAGTCCCAAATACTTAGCCCCCCTTTCCTTACCTTACCTAGTGGTGCTTAGTCCCGCATAACTCTTCTTCGTGGAGGGTCTACATGCAACAATGTTTATATTTTTATTAATGATGTGCATAATTACATATACAAACAAAAATCAGGGTCCTGGCCTTGGCATTTGGCTCACCAGCCTAATAAACACTTAATTATTTTAGCTTCTAACCACTTGGCTCACCATCCTATAAGAAAAAATTACAATTCAGAAGGGGCTCAACCTTGGGGCATTACAATCCCCTCCCCTTATTTTTGCACTGTCCTCAATGCAACTTATTTACAAAATAACAACAAGATTTCCAAAATCTTCAAAAAGATGTGGGTACACTGCCCACATAACATCTTCATGTTCCCATGTTGTGTCCTCAGGACCGTACCAGGTCCACTAGACCTTTACAATCCCTATGGATCTATTCCATAGTTGTTTCTCTTCCGGTCCAATATGCGTACCAGATGCACTTGCAAAACACCTTCTTGCTCCACCTGAATCACAATCCAATGGATTACATGATTAGCATTAGGTATATATATTTCTTAAGCAATGGAATATGAAACACATTATGTACCGTCATGGATGCAGGCAATGAAAGCATATATGAAATATATATATGTATATACAGACAATTTTAATAACATTATAACCTGTATACAACATACACATCATACAATAAATAGATAATTGTACTTATATTTTGATTTGAGAAGACCTTTCACATCAACATGGTCTAGACCAAGGTACCAAACCTCAACAGAACTCCAACCAATAGTCTCTCCTTCCCCACATGCCTTTCCCATCCCAGGAGTGTACACCTTCATTGTCACACAATCCATCATCTATTACACCTCCCTTTCCTTGGGCTTCAACAACAGGTTAGACCGGAGTTCTTAGAGCACCGTGGCTCGAGGAGTTCCAATTGCCCTCAAAGATCTCCAATCAACATCTTCCCGAGCTATTATTTGTATTCAACATTCTAACTTTTATCAACATTATCTCATATACATCACCCACATGCAGTTATCATGAGAGAACATAAAATAATTAATTTAGGAACTCCAATTAGTTCGAAAGGGAATTCAACTTTTATCCCCAAAACATGAAATTCCATTTCATGATTCATCTTGGCTGTTTCCATATTATGAATGCAACCATCCTTGTGGTTTTCCACAGGCACCAAGATGCATACCATTTTCCTACAAGGCTTCATCTTGCATACTGCCAACAATTGTCAGTATTTCTTGTACATCATAATTCAACATGTACAACACCTTATGCAATGATCTTAGAGTTGTCTGCACCTAGCAATTCAATCACAATTACCAAAAAATTTAACCAAATAGAATGACTCACCATTCTATGCATATGCATGTTCATAATTAATAACAGTAAGTTTATTATTTCAATTTTCTGAACATAAAATTTTCTGTAGTCTCTATTCATGTGACTACCTGGCTTGCAACTTTCCTATTGAAATGTTCAACAGTTCCTGAAATGTTCTCAACTTCATGAGTTAGCAACATTTCAGCCATTAGTATAATTATTTCCATGCCAAAAACATATATACATGCACTCACAAAATGCATTCAACAAAGTGCATTTAAGTATACAATTCCATCATGTATGAGTACAACTCTCAATGCTTATTTATTCAGTGCACCCTTGTATTGATTTACATAATGATGTTTATCTCAGTCATGTATCTCACCATCAGTGAGTTGGAATTTTGGCCAATGTGTTGACACATTCTCCACACACTTCCTATTGTCTTCCCAATTAATTGGATGCCTTCCTTTTTGACCCGAACACTACACCAAGAATATAATTATGTGGTGTTCATTAGTGTTAGCAAAAAGGTTGTAGTCCAAGTTTTATTTAAAGCTAGGAAGATTTTAGTACATGTGTGGTTCATAACCTTTCCATATCCATACCTTTCCATATCCAACCAGGTCCTGGTCTCATACATGACTAGCTTACTGACATTCATTCCTATAACAAGTTCTTATCTTTAATTCTTTGGTTATTACCCCATAACCAAATTAACATGACATTCTCATATGTCAGTGTGTGCATTCAGAAGCTAAAATATTTGCATTAATACAAGCCTCCAGCCTTTACCACATCCAGTGGTATGCATTCAATAATATAGTCATGCAATTTTATAAAATAACTCTAGCTGAGGAAATTCTTACCTAAATTTCCTATCAACAATTATGCAAAAAGAGTAATAAAAACTCATACCTGCATGACTGCCATTAATAAATTTTATACTACCTAAAAGTCTGATGATAGTAGAATCTTTCATGCTTCTTTTATCAAACTTATAACCAACACTTCATATTTTTGTTGCTTCCCTCCTTATGTAGCAACATCACCAACAACACTTGCAAACATGCATGCATTCTTTCCTCTGGCTAACCCAACAAACCATAACATACTTGCTGCCACATAAATTGCAGCAACTTCTTTCTCCATATAAAACTTTTTCTTGTTGATCCCAGAAGTATTCAATTCTTCTCGGATTCCTGAATCTTCTTGTGCTCTCATTATAGTCACTGTACATGACTATTTTTGTCCTGAGCACTTTCTAGCCAAATCACTCTTGGTTGCCTTTGCATTTATAGTCCCAAACTAAGCTGATATTAACCTTCAACTTTCATTAATTTCCTGGGTCCAACTAACCCAATCTCGTAATTGGATGAATTAAATTCCACACCAAGCTATTTTATAGACTCTGGATTCTTCAACATCTAGTTACTCTTCAGGACTGAACTTCTTCAGCCCTTTCCCAATGAAATACTTTAGTACTTGAGGTTTTCTTGCACTCTCAGCTTCTCTTTTGCTAGCTACATAGAATTAACTGAAAGCCCTTCTTTCACCTTACCATCATAGCTTCAAGTGGTACCTCCAACCTCTTGAGTTGTCACTCATGGATCTATGTCACTTAAGAGGGATTCTTGTCAGGCACCATCTGCTCTGCATTCAAAACCATGCACATAATCATTTTCTTCTTCCTGGTTCCTTATTGATTTCTCTTTAGAAGTCATTTCATTTTTTTTTTTTAATTATTTGACTTTATATCTCCATATGAACTTATGGTTCATGCATTATCATGTATTGCAGATGGATTTATCCACCTAGCATTCAGATTTGATGTGAAAGGATTGCCACCTGGACTGTCTTGCCCAAACAAGAGTCCCATTTGGGGTTTCCATGCTGCTTATTGAACCCAACATCTGATCCAATGACTTCTAAAAAATCCCAGATGTAGAATAAATAATTTCCCTATCCTTCTTCCTTCTATGTGTAGGTCCTAACAGACCTGCGGGCTATTCCTGTGGGCTTCCAAAACTCCAAGTTTCAGGCACGAGCCCCTTTTTCACTATCCCTTTCCTTCATATGACCCTGGTCTATGACCTCATGGAAATTTATGTTTGTGGGCGTGGGCAAGAGTGGTTTTAGGACAACCCGCTTTTCTCCCGCAATTCACCTCCAGCTGCCACATATGCCTTCGGCGATACCGTGGTATAAATTGTGGCCCACTCTCAGATTTTTAACATCCGAGCAGGTTCTGGCCTCACAATCCATATTGTCCGTTGATCTCTCACTTTCAGTGATGATCCGTGATCAACGAATACTATCTATCCTCCTTTCCAATCTTTCACGTGCCTTTCCAAACCTCCATGATATGTCGGTACGTAGCTCTCCTCCAAACCAACGGCTACGATTGATTCTGGCTCTTTGGCCCTCGGAAGTTTCAACTCTCAACTCTTGCTTCCTCCTCAGTAGCTATATTCTAGAGTGGAATATCTATTGACACTTGTCACTTCAGATGTTTGGCTACAATTTTCTCCGTGATTCCAGCCTTTGGGAGTTTTATTTCTCAACCTCTCATTTCTTTTGGAGAGATTTCTCTAAAATGGTAGATCGTTTGCCAAGCATCCTTATAAATTGACTACTCTACTTCTGCTTTGGGACTTTAGTATCCTCAACCAGATCAACGTTCCTTCAAATCCCTTCTCGATCAATGATCGAGATCTCCTTCGGAGCTTCAATGCTCTCACCCTATGCTTTCCTCCAAAGTGCTTCATACCCGGAGTTCCAGATCTAGTGCCACACGTCCACTTTCATATCAACGACTATCCAATGGAGTGAGTCTCTGTATTCCATGTGTCTCCTTGCAAATCAACGATCCACGTTCCTTCCTTTGGATCAATGGATCTTAGACGTATTGGGCTTCGACGCTTCGGAACATTCCGAAACACAACTTCACAAAACCCTAGAGTACAATTCTCCGCAGTTCGCGATCTGGTGACACCTGTCCAACCCAGATCAATGACTCCCATTTTCTTTGGCTATTCAGGCTTTGGCGATTTCAAAATTTCATCATTCACGTTCTCTTGGAGTGTTTTCACCAAGATTTCATGATCTGTTGACACGTACCATCCTACACGATCAACGATCTTAAGTGTCTTTGGCACTTCAGGCTTCGACGATTTCGTATCTTCCCCAACCATAAATTTCCAAAGTGGTTCTCTCTGGAGTTATGGATCTTTTGCCACCTGTCAGCCTTGACGATGGACGGTCCCAAATCACTTCGGGACTTTGACAAGTCCACTCTCCTGCGCACACAAGGGTTAAGTCTCATGCACTTACCTCCATATCCAACGGTTGTTGGTCCTTCGTGCTCAGATCCAACAGATGGGATCTGTTCCTCTCCTTTGCGCTTCCTTTGTTTTGCTGGATGCTAGTCCAATGGTCTAGGATCCTACTTAGAGGTGAACTTGGGCAGTGACCTCAGGAAAACATGCGATTGCGGGCATGCTCAAAGGTGGTTTGAGACCAAACTACTTTTTGTCCCACAATTCACCTTGAGCCTACATGCGTCCTTTATCCAAAACCGTGGTTTGGATTGCGGCTCGCCCTCAACTTCGTAAAGCTCGAGCACCTTCTATCCCCACAATGTGAGGTGACTGTTGATCTCATGATCTTGATGATGCTTCTAAAAGGACGACCAAGATCTACCTCCAACAGTTCATATCTCTTCTCACTTAGAAGATTTTCTAAGTATTCAAAGGCTTCGAACTTTGCTCCTCCTTCGAGTCCGTCTATCGGGTCTCGTCTACACTTATGAAAATAACTATCCCTTCTGAGCTTGATCCTTAGAGGATTTCAATTTCCCACGCACTCCTTGCATTTTTGGGATTTCTTCAAACTCAGATCCAAAGGATTTCTTGAAAAGAAATTATTCTCGCCCTCCCGACGTTCCTCTTGCTCGATGCACACCTTGCAGAGCTCCTCTTTACAGAGTGTTCTACAGCTCTGTGAGTATCTTCCTCTGATACTCTTCTCCCTAAACTTGACAAAGAGTTCTCTCTATGCACACTTGCACTTTCTCGTTGCCTACCTGGTAGAGCCCTATAGAGTTCTCAGTGACTCTATCTCTCTCTAAACTCAACATAAATTTCTCCCTGTGCATTCCTTTCACTCGCAAATCACATGAGAGAAAAAATTAAAAATTATTCGTTACCTCACCAGTTCACACATTACTTTGTGGTCCAACACCACTTATGTCGTGGTTTTACGATACCGCTACTCCTCCTGAGCTTCTTAACATGACCAAGGTAACCTCTTGGCACTTAGGAACATTCTAAGGTTCGAAATTGGTTTCTATAGACACAATTTACACCTTAAACCTCGGGTCCAATGACCACTTATCCAACCCATCCAGGCTCAGTGTTGAAACCATGGGTCAGAACTCGAATTTTGTCTACTTCGACAACAATTCTTTCCGAAATTTTTGCTTCAACTTCCACTAACATGGCCCATCCAGGCTCAATGTTGTAACCATGATCTGATACCATTTTGTAACATCCCTGATCCTCCAAAGATCGGGTAATTATACCAACAAAACCTTAACTTAGCCTTTAAAGATCTGATACCATTTTGTAACATCCTCGACCATCCAAGTACCAGGTAATGCTACCGTGAGGAATTTACAGCTTATATAAAATAAATGCATTTTAATGAAATTAAAACAACTAACATAGAGTTACTGCTATCATACAAAATTAACATAGGATTAAGAGAAATCCATACATGCAACATAATACATGAAGAAATACAGTATCACAACAACATGCGTAAAATACATATAATTAAACACATAATGATACTTATCTTTTATCTGGAGTAAAACCACCAACTGTGTGCGAACCTTCCACGAACCTCCTAGCCTTAGACCACACTGCTCATCACTCTTAGCAGTAGGTCACCCCTGAGCTGGGACTAAACTCCACCGAGAAAGGTAATTCTAGGCTTGGAAAGGACAACAAGGAAGTTTCACAGAGCAACATGAAGGATCTTTTATCCCAGGAGCCACTTACGCCCACAACACACAGACCCTCATTCCTCACACACCTGCTCCACCCTAGGAGGATACACCTTCACTAATACAAGTCCATCAGCCAGTACACCTCCCTTACCTTGGGATTCAACAATAGGTTGGACTAGAAGTCTCAGAGTACTATGGCTTCTACAGGACTCCCTTCCGGGAGAACTCACTTCCCAACAAACTCTCTCACCTGGGAGAGCTGCTCACAGGTTTGATAACCAGTCTTCGATTCAGTTACAGCCAAGTACGATTGAAAACAACAACAACAGTAATAGCAACAACAACAGGGAAAAATGGGTATGAATACCTAAAAAGGAAACATCCTAATGCTAAGTCATAACACGGCTCAGGCAACTACAATTGCGTCAGGCTTCACAGGAAACAACGTAGGATGACTTTCCTGTTTATGGTTTCAGAGGTGCGAGAGGTACACTGATCTTAGAAAATGGAGAGGCAAGAATAGTTCACATAAATGATGGGAGAATGTCTGGATGACCAACCTTCCCGTGAGGGTTTCCTTCACTATGCGCGGGTATGCAAATGCAAATGCAGAAGCAAGACAATTCAGATAGCATAACCCTCGTGAACTTAGATGAAGGATGGCAGAAGAATGAATTGCGAACCCCCCCCAACACAACTTATGTTTAAACTTTTAACTGCATGAGACCAGGTCGACACTTTTCTTCTTGGAGCTGCATGCGTTCCCTATGCACATGTCCCCTTTTCCAGGAACTTAGGATAACAAAAACATATCATGTTCACCTTAGTCCTCAGGAAATAATATTAAAATATTATTCCTCTTAGAGGTAATCCCCCCTATCTTAGTCCGTAGTCCCAAATACTTAGCCCCCCTTTCATTACCTAGTGGTGCTTAATCCCCCATAACTCTTCTTTGTGGAGGGTCTACACGCAAAAGTGTTCATATTTTTATTAATGATGTGCATAATTACATATACAAACAAAAATCAGGGTCCTGGCCTTGGCATCTGGCTCACCATCCTAATAAACACTTAAGTATTTTAACTTCTAACCACTTGGCTCACTAGCCTATAAGAAAAAATTACAATTCAGAAGGGGCTTGGCCTTGGGGTATTACACTAAATGTATAGATGGTTTGGATAATATTGCAAGAAAAGAACTAAAGACTAGAAAATAGAGGACATATTTTCCCTTTTCATAGTCCCTCATATAAGTTAAATGTCAAACACTAGCAAACCTCATATATCTATCAAATGGTGCACTTATCAACCATTTATTGATAATTTTATGGATAGGTAATACATGGTTTTTAATGTGAGATCTCATAACAATTGGGAAATCCCACTATGCTTCTTGAGGAAAATGTATGCAGACTGTGTTTTGGGGAAACTTGTTAACTATTTTCATCACTTAGAACCCCATGATGTTTTTTTGGATATTTCACACAACTAACCCAATGTGAGGCACTAGGATGATAAAAAATACCTAATCCCTTGACCTTGTTGGAATTACCACTTCGAGAGGAGTTGCTTCCACAAACACAAGAAGAATTTCTCCATTTGACACAACTGATGGTATTCCATGACAAATTTGTCATGGTATTGATTGTATGGTGTCATCATATACTAGTGGGGTAGGACCATCAACTCCCAGTTGGGCATAACACCATCTAGTAGTGAGAACATACTATCATATACCAGTGGTTGTATTTGTTATTCACATCCATGAATGTTTTGTGGCTATAATTTCCATGGTATTTTAGGAGAGATTTCCCATGGTCAATTTGTAAGTGATGTATGTATAATGATATGTTTTAATTTTAATGAATTTATAATTAGTTAAGTAATTTATTTCACATTGTTTTCCCCTTATGGTGTGTGTGTGTGTGTGTGTGGATGTTTTGAGTTTCCCTCCTATGTCTATGGGATACTCACCCTATCATAGACACATCCAACAATGTATCTACTTTAGTCACATCCATACTTGTTGCTAAAATTTTCAAGATGCACATGTATATGTTATATTTCATATTGTATCATTATTAAATCATGTATCTATAAATTGGTTCAACATGACTTGGTGATTGTAACCATTGGCTAGAGTACCTGACCTATCTAATTCCACTTGCACATGGTGGTGTTGTACTTCACCTTCAATTTCCACTAGTACACCCAATATAGTCACATCCACTATTGTTGCCTCCAAGTACAATGTTGGACCAATGACTATGTCTCCTAGTCAAGGATGTAGCCAATAGCCAACCTTGCAATCTCTTTTTGTGATGAGGTGAATAGTAGATGAACCCCTTAATGAAATGTAAATGTTGAATTCCATAAATTAAATTGAATACAAATGAAATATCAATGTTCATATTGTATAGGACTATAGAATACCGAAGAGTCTCATAGCATTGTTGTAATCTTGCAAAACTCTGCAACCTATATTGTAATATCCATAATATAAGAAGACAAAAATCACGGTCCTTCATTAATTATTAGTTTTCCCTTATTGATTTTATAGGGTAAACAATTTTGTCCATTAATGTGTGTCTTTTCTATATTTGTATTTCTATTTAGTATCATTGTAGTTAAATAATCTAATTGATGTTTTTTATTTTCATGCTTAAAACACTAAAATATACAAAATTATAGTTTCACAATTGATCATTGTTTTGTGGCCATTATACTTTGTAGTATTATATGTTCAAGGTATAAACAATACCAAGGTATTTACAAGAATGGTCAAGCCATGAATAATACTAGGGGATTTAGAGGTTAATGGGGTTTTAGGGATTAGGGGATAGAGGTTTAGGGTTAAGGATTAAGGGGTTAGGCCAGGTTAGGGGTTTTTAAACAAAAATCACCAATGGAAAGTGGAGATGCCACACTGGTTGAATGTCTTTGTCTTTGTTGTATTTGTTTTCCTATATTGTATTTGTAAATGTTTGTATCATTTTAATATTTGTTATATACACTAATATTACTTGATTTTTTGTAATTATAAAGCAATGATGCCCTAGGTAACTGCCCATGGAGGAAGATGTGTTTGTACAACCGCCTATTCAAGAACATGGAGCTAATATTGAAGATCAAGTTAATGATCCTATGGAAGAAGATGTTGATGTTAATAACAAAGTTGAAGAATATGGGACAAATATATTGATCCATGAGACATTTAATAATGTTGGAATGGATGGTGATGACGACCAACTTGATGGTGTTTTTGATATACCTATACTTGAGAAGGCAAGTCCACCTATTTATGAAGGCTCTAAAACAAGTATTCTCTATTCTATATTGTTGTTGGTGAACTTAAAGGTTATGAATGGTTTGTCAAACACTTGTGTGACACAACTGCTAAGGTATGTAATATATTTTGTCACACTTAGTACATGATGATAAAGGTTTTATTTTTTCCTCTATTTTTATTTTTAGTCAATCAGGTGTAAAATTTGGATGCAATATGTATTATTAATATTCTTTACATTAACTAGTATTGATTTTTTATGTTGTTTATTGTTAGGTGAATTTTTGTTACCACCGTCAAATGTTTTATGCCACACATATCAATATTTACATGCCATTATGAAAGATATTGGAATGGAGTATCAATATATTCCTGCATGTACCGATGATCATATTCTATATTATGGAGAACATGCGTTAAAAGAAGAATGCCCAAAATGTCAAATTAGTAGATATCGAACCAATCAAGTAACAAAAAAGGTGCCTCACAAGGTTCTTCGTTATATTCCCATAATTCCATGTTTGCGGCGATTGTTTAGGTGCAAAAGAATAGCATAATTTATGGATTACCATGCAAAGAACATAAGTAAATATGGTGTTCTTCGAATGCCTACCAATGGATATGCATTTAAGAAGATAGAGGAAATATGGCTAAATTTTAAATATGAACCTCATAATCTTAGGCTTTCATTGGTAGTTGACAATGTTAATCCATTTGGAGAGCTCATATCTACTTACTCAGTGTTGCCTGTTTTTTTTATCAACAATAATATTCCTCCATGGGTGTCAATAAAGAGAGAGCACATAATGTTGGCAATGATTATTCTAGGTATTTTTTTAGAATAATTTTTTTTAACGGGGTAACATCTCATTTGTCTTGTTTGTTTCATAATTTTGTCTTATAATTTATTGTTTACTCATATATGTTCAATTATGTTCAATTATGATTATGTTTGATATATTTTTATTTACTCATGTATGTAGTAATTATGTATTGAATGTTAAATCAATTAGGTAAGTACCAAGTCAAAGATATGAATGTATATATTGGGCCTCTTATTGACGAGTTACTAGTGTTATGGAAGGGCATCACTGTGTATGATATCTCTAGACTAGTAGGTGCAAAGGGAATTTAAATTCCATGCAATGATTGTATGTGAAATTCATGATGCCCCAAGGCTAACACATTTATGTGGTATGTTATAACGTTACACCGCACTTTAATAGCGTTTAATTTTATGAAGTTCATATCATGCATATTTTTTTATATAATCCCTTCGTTATTTATACTTTGAATAATTGATATAAAAATTAATCCATTTCTTGCAGGTCTTCAAACAAAGGGTAAATTTCCATGTCCAGTTTGTGGTCCTAAGATGAAATCTCATCATTCAATAAGTTTAGGAAAGGACGTGTTTTATGAGTATAGACACTTCCTCTCTAAGAACCATAGGTATCGAAGTATCGAGAAACATCTTTTCAATGGTAAAGAAGAGAATGGATTAAAACCACATAGAATGACACCTTGTATATGCCAATTGCAATATAATAGAAATCGTGAAGGTATATTAATGGATCAAATCGTCTATCATGTATCATACATGAAATGTTTGTAATATTTTTTTTTTTTTATTGCATTTTGTTCATTGTACTAATTGACAAGTATTGTTGCAATATCTTTAATTTATACGATTCACCTTGAAGGTCGCCATGAAGGCATTAATAATGGGGTACTTCCACGGAGAACGGAAAATTATCCCATACAATTTAGTAGGCTCCCATACTATGAGCACCTATAAATTGTTCATTTGTTTGACACAATGCACATCGAGAAGAATGTAACATAAACATTGTGGAGAATCTTATATGGAAGGAGTGACAAATATTTTTTTTTCAAGATTTGTAATGGTGTTAAGGAGGCCAATCATGTAATGCAAAGTGTATTTCATTCAAATAGTGATGCAGATGGCCAAAATATAAGCGTCCTTCCATGGTTATTGACAGAGCAACCAAGAAAGGATGTAAAAGAGGTTATTGAAAAAATTAAATTTCCCACTGGATTTTCTTCAAACATAAAGAATATCCTTACAAAGTAAGGTGAATTAGATGGGGTAAAAACTCATGATTGGCATACCTTGATTAAGGTAATTATTTTGGTGTATATATTTCTATTATGATGAAACATCTTGTTCATGTTTTTTTTAATCTACTAATTTGTGACTAAATAATGATTTATTTTTTATATTACACTATGTTCTACCTCTATCTCTCCCAAACAACTTTGATAACAATGTCAAACAAGTTATATATGGTCTCGACAAATACATGAGGTAAGTGACGATTTATATGCAAAGTGTAATTTTTTCAATTCATTGTACCTTATATTTCACTGCATGTGTTTTACTTGTAATGTAGTACTATATAATTTTTTGTTGAAACATGTGATTTGCTTGCATCATATGTAGATGGTTGTCATCTAAATAAATCTATAAAGAAGATATAAAATATTGGAGGTTACAAATTCCTTGTCTAATGTATGAAATGCAAAAGTATCTACCTCCTACATTTTTCAATGCACAAGAACACTACCTCATACACCAAGTTGAGGAGATTGAAAAGTGGGGACCTAAATACACAAGGTCAATGTGGATGGTTGAGAGGTACTTGAAATAGTTGAAGGCTTTGGTTAGAAAAGGAGAATGTCATAAGGGTTTTATGGTAGAGGGATATATGGTATTTCAAACCATGGTTTATATTGCTCAATATATTCCTAAAATATCCACAAGTATTAATGTGGATCACATTTGGGATGCCAATTCCATCAACAAATTTGAAGGGGAGCACCTATTGGGGAAAGGTAGGATGAGGAAAATGACATGTAATTAGATGGTGGAAATTTATAATACATTTGACTTTTTGTTTTTTTTTATGTATATTGTACTTATTTAATTTTTAGTCTTCCTGCATAATCCATTATTATGAAGGTATGCCATGGTAACTGATTATATGTGAAGTATTGTTTTATTTCAATACAACTGGTCGAGAGTGGGATGCAATACATTTATACATTGCAAACAATATTGATTGGATGAAGGTATGGATTGAACGATGTATACAATCTAATAATGGTAGGTTATCATGGTTTGACGTGGCTACATTAGTCAAAGAATATGAACGTAAAGGAGATACCAATATTATGCAGAGGGAATTGATTTACCATATGGTTTAAAAGATAAACAGGTAAACATATTCACCCATACTATTTCATATTTTTTAATATTATATTGGTGTACATGGTGTGTTTTTTTTCTTACAAATTTGCATAATTTCCAATTATAAATATGTTTATCAATTAACAATGCATTTTTTACATGTCTGACATATTTCAGTTGAAACACCACCAGGCTATGTGGTGCAATGACTGCAAATTTCGCATCAAAATGTTGGATGAAAAGATGAAAACTTATGATAGTGGGATAACTGCAGTATTTCAGGTTACTAATGTTTCCTCTAGAAGTGACAGACATATACAAGTTTATGAAAATCAATACTATGGGTTTTTGGATGATATACTCGAGTGTGACTTTAAATCCTTCAAATTAGTTATGTTCGATGTCAAATGGTACAAGCTACGAATGAATGAATGTGATTCTAGTAGAACTGTTAATCGACATTCTAATGGATTTACCATGGTTAATACAAGGAATGTTGAGTTAGGATAAGATCACTATGTTCTTCCAATCCAATGTGAACATGTATTTTACTCAGAGGTTCCAAGTAGAGGGGGTTGGTCATATGTTGTTAAATATGATACAAGAGGAAGGTGTATAATGTAGTGGAAGAAAATGATATTGAAGAAGAAGATGATGTAGAGGAGTAGTTAGTTCATGTGTCAGACGAAGACGTCGTAGAAGTTGAAGGAGATGTTCTAGACAATGTTCTGGATGAAGATGATATTGATGATGTTTTAGATGAAGAACTTGAAGAAGTGGAACCAGATGTAGGAGACATTGTTCCTGATGATGATATGATTGGAAATGTAAAATGACATTGATGATGATGTTGATATGGTCAATCCTTACAACATCAATTTTGAAGCGGATGATACATATGTTGAGTTGGATGAATTAGAAGAATATTAATCATATCGAAATGTTGAAATGTAGGAGGTATGTATTTATATGTGTTCGTTTTATTTGTTCTCTTTCATTTACCTTAAATGTTTGTAGTTTTATTATAATTAGTTTCTATGTTTGATTTTTACTATCTTCTTTCAAATATTTTATAGTAGATAAATTGGGTATTGGGGAATTGAGAGTGATGTGATGGGGGGGGGAGGAGGCCATATGAGCTTCCACCTTTACGTGGTTGGATAAAATAAGAGAAGATCATTCAGGTTTATACCATCATCTCCAATTTTAACTTTGGTTAGTCGAACAAATTTCAAGGTTTTCCATTAATTAAAAATTGCTGGAAATTATTCTTTTATTGGACCTCACGCAGAGTGACCTATGAATGGGGCCAACATTGAAATATTTTCAGTTTGTGCTTGTTTGCACTGAAATTTGACATGGTTATAGTAGATGCATGCATTAACGATATGGGAGGGTTTTGAGACTCAAATATGATGCACACAAATAATTTGACAATCAAACAACAAAATTAGAACCTAATTATGAAGGAGATGAAGTTATCCATGATCATCATATTTTTCATCATCGTTATCATCGTATTGAGATGAGGCCATTTTAATGAACATGTTCGTTGTTCCTATAACATATTCATCTTAACTTTCCATAAACAACGACCAATGGTTCAAAGTGGTGGATATGGATTAAGGACTGTAAAATAGGGAAGGAGATGAAGAACTAGTAGATTATTTGAAAAATCTGATGGAAGGCTTGAGACAAAACTTCATGTAATACACTCATGCCTATTTTCCCTTGAAACTAGTGCAATTGTGCTTAAATAAGGATCATGCTTATGTAATGCATGTCCTTTTATAAGGTAAAACTTGAACATTACCACTATGTCTTTGAAAAAATCATAGTATATCATAGGTGGAGCACCCAAGGTGAAAAAATGTTAGGATTTTGGTAATTGCACCTATCATTAATGTAAAACCCTAGGAGGAACCCTAATCCTATAGAATTCCCTCCTTCATACTTGATTTGAAGATGTTTCATCATTAAAAATAATGAATCTATTGATGTAATGTTTTCTTCTTGTAATGGAATGTTTCTTTTCATGCATTTGTTTTGGATCAAATTAATATTAAATAGGTTAGAAGGGATTTTATCTTATTTAAGTGAGTTGGATCTATGGTTTTGCTTCTATAGTGTAATGGAAAAGTTTTTCTTTTCTTATGTGAATGTTAACTTGGATTTATCTTCTTCCTCATCTTATTCCTCCATCTCAATCATGTTTGGAATACTCTTCAACATCAACACTTTAGAAGTTCCTTTATTTCCCTTTCTCAAGAAACCTAATTTAGATTATCTATCGATTTATATTTTTTATCACTAGTATCCTCTTGATATGACCATTGGGAAAAATTAGTACTCACCATATTTTGTCTAGTGAAAATACTACTAGGAAATGCAATAAAAAACATAAATACTTCCCATCGTTGTTTATTTTTTTTACAAAAACTGGAGAAAATTGTATTTATAAAAAAATCACGACCAAGGTTGCTGAGTACAATGACAGGTGTTGGTAAGGAAGAAAGTCCAGCAAATTATATATATTATTTTCATTAATAACATTGCTATTCCTATTAATCTTTCATGTGATACCATTTTCTAAACTTATTCATTCAAAAATAGTGCTCTTGCACCTTAAAAAGGTTTACAAAATTCAGATTGCTACACTCCTTTTTTTTTTATGAGATATTCATCATCAAGAGGCTCCAAATCCACGGTCAGGTCTCGCAGGAGAATTTGCGTGTTGGTTCCCGGTCTACTTCAACCGTTGGACTGATGCCTCTGAAGGAGCTTCCCTCGCGTCCAACTTTGATCACATCATCTCCCCTATCTACGAAGGAAATACACTTCATCTTGGAATTTCCCAATGAGAGTTATGTGTTGTGCCAACGTTTCTAGAGTAAAGGAAAGGTTCTAGCTATGCGAGTCTACTCTGAGAGAGAGCCATTGGGTGGAGGTGAAGTTATAGTCCACCAACTCATCCTTAACATGTACTTGAGCTTGTTGTGGGTCCTTCTCGTGAGCCATGGATAATGAAAGGGTGTTGGGATCAAAGTCTGAAGGGGCTTCAGGCACCACCAAATTACTTCCAACCAAGCATTCCAAAGATATCCCTTATGTCTAGATGACGATAGAATGGAGACTAAATTTGGCGCAAACTTTTAAAGAGTGGAAAATAAAAATTGACAATGGAAATGAAGTAGAAAGGAGCACAACTGGAAGAAAGAGGATGCTTGTGTACCTAATCAAAGAAACAACCCAATTTAAATTATGAATGTCGAGGGAGGACCGAAGGTTAGGCTCTCCTTCTCCAAGCCACCTTCCTTGCAAAATTACACTGCTTACCAATTAAACCGTGTCATTCAGAGCTTACCTTCAGCTAGAAAAGAAGCTATAGTGACGAAATTGTTTCTCCACCTGAATCCTTGAGTCTCGAAATTATAATTTCCCAAAAAGTTAAATAGATTTGGAGACGTAAATTTTGCCTAGATGAATGAGGCTTTTGGATACTAGAAAGTATTGAAAAACTCCTTTTTTTAATAAAACCTTGAATGGCAGGGGTGCATGAACACAAACGGCTACAAATCCTCCCACAGATCAGAGGTCCTTTATAGGTTGTGGTGGCATGTGCCTTCTGTGACTCTACACTTACAATCATGATTATAGTCTTTTCATCAATCCTCAAATACATTAACGCTTGAACTACCTTGCTGCTACGAAGTACGAGTTTTCGATGAGTCCCATGGGGGAAATCAATGGATTGACCTCACTTCATCATGGGCGGGACCGATTCTAAGTGCGACTTGTACACGAGCCAAGAGATAGTGGAAGTACTTCCAAGCTTGTTTATAGCCATTCTCGAGTTGCATGAACACTCCAACTATCTTCCGGTGATTATCTTAGGGCCAGGTGGCTCAATTCTGACATGGGGCATTTTCATTAGGGAGGGGATATGAAAAGGACCCGCCCCTGAACTTTCAAAAATTCAGGGGCCATTTTGATTTCCCGATTAGCCATTTTGTTGGCTTCCTTGTTGTTTCCGTGCAAAATGTGGAATAAATTCACTTGAGTGGAGGAAAAGAGTGCTTTTGATCGTTCTATGATTCTACAAAGATTAGTGTTCTTTGGAGTGGTTCCCATGACAAAGTAGTAGATGATATTTTTTGAGTCACCTACGATAGTGATACATTTTAGCTGCTTCTCCTGTGTTAACAAGATCTCTTGATAAATCACATATGCTTCAACCATATTGTTGTCGTTTTTTCCTAGATTCCAAGAGAAGTCTAGAAAAATATTTCCTCTAGGGATATACAACACCCCTCCTAAACCTGCCTCCCCTGGGTTTCCTTTTGATTCCCCATCAAAACATAGGACGTGTCTCGCTTGAGAAGATAACCATAGGTTATATTCTTGTTGTGAAAATTGAAGCTGCCAACATGATCTTTGAAGAATTTTACAAGAGTGTTATTTTGATGTTCATTTTTGTCATCCATTTCTCTTATGATTTTTCTAGTTGGTCCACTATCGTCACTTTAATTCTTCACGAGGAAAGAAATTTTCCCAGTTGGCCCAGTGCATGGGAAATGACTGAGGTAGGGGAGGAAATTTTCTCTTTATAATTGATTTTGTTCCTTTCCAACCAAATTTTCCAACAAACAAATTTTATGGATGCCTTCCAAACATGATGAAAGGTAGGTTTTTTGGTGAAGGAACCCTTATAGACTTTACTCCATTTCCCAATCATAACTCGACAAGTTGAGGGACATGAAATTTGTTGATTTAATTCATAATAGACTATTTGTAAGACTTGCTTGGTGAAGTTGTAGTTTTGGAAGAGATGTACTGTAGATCCCTCTTTTGAGAATATTTTTCCCTGTCAGCATTTTGTTATGGGTTAGCTGCCAACCAAAAATGTTTATCTTTGGGAGCCCATCCACGCTCCAAATCTCCTTACATATATTGGATTTTCTTGGTAATTGGGATTAAGTGAGAAGTGATTTGTAACCTTCCTTCACCGAATAGCCAAAGGTAACCCAACCTCTATAGTCCTTCTGTTGGAGATGTACTGGTGTAGATCCATTTATAATCAAAAGAAAGAAATTATAGGTAGAGAAAATATTTGGGGGGGACATCTCCCAAATTCCACCCCTTCCAAGAGCCATTGTTGTGCCAGTCAGAGATGTCAAATATGGAGGATTTTCCCTCAGAGGTTATCCAAGTGTGGAAAGAGTCCAAGGAGGGGATATTGGATAGGGTTCAAGAGGCTAAAAAGGAGTCATCCCATAGTGTTGGTGCATAAATATGTTCAATTTATGTCTCACACTCATTTAAATGTCAATTCGGGATTCATAGTCGAAAGAGTTGTTACACTATATGTGCCGAGAACAAGTAACCTACCTAAGTCTGTTGCATATAGGAAATAATTAATAACATAAAAACCTTGTTTCTAAGATTTCTAAATACTTCAATATATCTCTAAGCTCAGAAGAGAAAACTGATAAAGAAACTTAAACAAACAGTCAATCAAAGAGATGTTGTCCTAGAGAAACAAGTTTGTTCATTTCAGGCTCTTGAATTGAAAAGATGAACTTTAAGAAGCTTGTCTCATATAGCAATTAAAACAACCAATTCCAACCATTCTCAAAACCAAAACCAACTTCAACCTCATTTAATTCAATCAAACCAGCATAAGGGGTGTTTAGTATAACTGAAAGACTTTATTACAGAGCATCAAGATGAAATATAAAGTCTTCTGGTCCCTTGAGATACTAGATCTACTACAGTCATAAACTCAAAATATCAGTTCCACACTTCAAATCATGAAATAGCTACCTTCAACATCTGAGAATGAAATGTCTATTCGATCTAACACCTGCTTATTCACACCAATCCAAAATGATTAACTCAATGCTCAATCCTGAAAATGAAGTAAAGACCAATCACACACACACTGCTGTAAAATATCCACATAAACACACATAACGTATACAAGGAGGTTTACCTCACGGGCCCTTGCCGAACCAACAAGGAATCTCTTAAGAAAGTAACATACTAAACTTTTAACTCACATCCAAGAATTGACATAAAAGATTTTATGTATTAATTCAACTGGTAAATTGGATCAACAGTCTTTTACTTCATATAGGACAATGATAAGTATCGTCTGGTTCTGACAGTATACTTTTTACATTCGCTATTATCACTAGCTATCATCTATACATCGTTCCCTATATAAGATAAGTTGATACTATCAATATATATGGATAAGCATTAAATAGTTTGAGAGATTTCATAATTAAGATTTACATCGAATTTTTAGGAATCGACTCCATCCTCATGACACGAAGTGCATGAGCGATGGAGTCTCTTGCAACTAGAAAACTGATTTGGGTGCTTCTATCCAACTGTATTCTCAAAATATTCACCATCATTCTGGTCCAACTGGCGCATTCTGGAAACAAAGGTTCTGGTACTGGATTGCACACAGTTGTGAGTCTAGTTCTGGAATAGAACAGAGCAGGTAGTACCGGAATAACGCACATCTTGGTACAAGAATGGAGTTGGTACTGGATCAAAACTGTCTTGGGTACTAGAATGGATTTGGTACCGGATTGCACGGTGTCTGGTAGTGTCGGATAGACTGCTCATAAATCAAACCATTAGGACTATACAAAATAAAACACTTTCAATTGAATTAATTTAAGAAAGTTAAACAAACATACTTTAAATCATCAATTACCTCTTGTGGACATGGCATAGCTATTAGGCATGTGTTTTGGGAGGGAATAGTCCAGTATAGGTTTATAACAGAGGAAAAAATGCTTAGATATAGGGTAATATAGGGAATTATCTATGTCAAAATAGGGACTCAACACAAAGCTTGATTTATTTTCCGTTTCTCGGGAACCAAAAGATATGGTCCCGCAGGAGTGGGAGAGAGGCACTTATGAGTTTCCAAATGGGAGAGCCTGTGTATTGGATGGGATTTTCATCTAGGAATCTTCTTCAATTTCTTGTTAGGTATTTTTAGCATATTTCCTTATTCCACTAATATTTTCCATCTGATACCAATTGCCAGAGAAGTTTTACGCCTAACGCGATGTTTATCTTTTCTGGATCCCAGATTCCTAGCCCACCATGTTCTTTAGGGGCATAGATTGTGGACCAATTGACCATATGAAATTTTTTCTCATTATATTTTCCCCCTTGCCATAAGAATTTATGAATTAATTGAGCCATTTCCTTTTTATCCCTATTGGAGCTAGGAGTGTTGAAAAATGGAAAATTGGGAAGGAGAATAAGACTATTTTTACTAACACCATTCGACCTGTCGGGTTCATCCATATAGCTCCCCAAAATTTGAATTTATCCTTAATATTTTGAAGGATGACTTGACACGATGCCCCTGTGAGATATTTTAAGCTAATTGAGGTTCCTAAGTATTTAAAAAAAATTTAATCCACCGAGAAAGGGAATTGTAGTAGATTTGCAATTCTTTCCAGAGTACTCTCTTTAATGTTCCAAGCATAAATTTGTCTCTTGTGTTTGTTTATGATTCCTCCTGGGGATTCTCCATACTGATATAAACCAATTTAAATCGACTGCCCATAATTTGAGAAGCTCCACCAATAAACAAAGTGGCATCAACGAATTGGGAGTGATTTATTCTTCTGACATCCCTTGTTATCTTAAAGCCTAGGATGGATCCTATTCTTCTTTCATGTTTTAGTACTTTGTTCAATGATTTTTCCATTAAGACATACAACATTGGGGAGAGGGGGAATCCCTGTCTTAATCCCCTTGTGGATTGAAAAAAGGGGGGCATCCCTACCATTTATTAAAGGATCTATCCAGGGGGTGGAGATACATGCTCCAATCCAGAAGATAAAGGAGTGATTAAAGCCAAATTTTTTTAAAACTTCAATTAGGAAACTATGCTTTACTCGATAAAATCCATTTTCCATATCTATTTTAATGACCAAACCTCTTTCTCCATTATTTAAATTGGTGTGGATTGCCTCCTGGACTAGGGTGATATTGTCCCATATATTTCTTTTTGCAACAAAGCCGCCTTGATTTGGAAGAATGAGTCGGGGAACATCAACTTCACCCTGTTTGCTATGACTTTTGTCAGGATTTTGTAGGATACATTGAAAAGAGATATGGGACGATACCTATGCAAAGGAAGATGCGTTTTTTTTTTTTTCATTTGGAATAAGATATATGAAAGATGAATTGGTGGCACCTCCCATCCTACAATATTTTTGCACATATCATATCATGTGAATGGGATCTGTTTTGATAATTGTCCAACATTTCCTGTAAAAGTGTAGACTAAATCCATTTGGACTAGGAGATTTATCTGGGTCGAATTGATTTATGACATCCTAGACTTCTTCCGATGTAACCTTCTTGTTTATCTCTATATTGTCCTCCTCTGTGATCAGGGTGGGGATGTGCTCAACAAACTGATTACTCAGTTCCTGGTTGTCTTCTCCTTCCTTGGAATAAAGTTTTCCATAATGGGAGGATGTTTCCTTTTAAATTTTCTCGAAGGAAGTAATAAGGGATTCTGATTGTGTCTTGATTTCCTCCACACTATTTCTGTGTTGTCTTGCCTTTTCTTGCTTAAGAAAGAAGAGGATTTTTTGTCCCTTGCCTGAAGCCACATAGCCCTTGATTTTAGCCTCCAGATCATTTCTTCATTATGTAGAGCCTTCATATACTTTTGAGAGAATTCTTTCTCTTGAGAAATATGACTATTATTGATTTATTTAAGTTCCATATTTTTTTGTAAATCCTCTAATTGTTTTTTTAATTTTTCTACTTCTTCCCTAGGATTTTTAGGAGAGTTTTTTATCCAATCATTTATATCTTGTTTGATTATTTTGAGATTTTTCTCCTAGATAAACACCGGGGACCCATCCACTCATTTATTCCACATAGAGCAAAGCAAGGGGAGGAAATATTGCGACTCCAACCAAATTGGGTTGAACCGAAAGGGAATTGGTCCTAGATTTTTTTCTTTATCAAAGGAGAGAGAAATTGGGCAATGGTCCGAAAGGCCCCAAGGAATTATCTGAGAGGATATCTTGACTGGAAGAGATAATAGAGAACTATGGATAAGGAAACGATCTAGTCTAGCTGCAATGTGGCCTACTCCAGTGCATTTATTTCTCCATGTGTATTTACCTTTCCTTGGGTGAATGTCAAAGAGGTCCAGTTCAGATACCGGATCTTCCATGTGTTCCCTAAAAGGATCTCTAACTATTGATCCTCCTTTTTTTTTCATTTATGAGTAGAGCTGTGTTGAAGTCGCCTTGTATGATACAATGTTTTTGAAACCCAACTTTTTTGATCCCCAACAAAGACTCCCAACAATCTACTTTCTCCCAATAGTGGTTAGGCATATAAACATTGAATATGGGATAGATAATACTTGAGAGAAGATGTTTTAGATGGACCACGACCCAGTGGGTTGATTCAAATATGCTTTCTTTGCTAAAGGATGAGATATTCCACATGTTGCAAATTCCTTCTGATGCTCCTCTTGCATTTAGATCTATTTTATCGCTTTCCTTCCAGATTTGTTGAATTTCTAGAAGGGCCTCTATCCCTTGCATTTTAGTCTCCTGGATTAGGAGTATTTGGGGTGTTTTCTGATTTGATTAATTTTCCCATAGTTTCCTTTTTTTCTCTATGTCCCATTCCCTTACAGTTCCAGGAGACTATATTCATTACTTACATTTTTGGTTTCCCCCCCTTTCATGGGTTGAGTATGTCCCTTAGACATGGGTTCCTTTCTTGGTTTCCCTTATTTTTTGAATACTTCTTCAAGCGTAGTTCGAATTTCCAGTTCTTTGTCTTGATTTTCTACTTTTTTACTTTTGTTTTGATTTATTTTCCTTCCCACTTTCGTTTCTTTGGTGCTCTTAGGGATCTCCATATCCGGGTCATCCCCCGATTCCTCTTGGATTTCTTCCTCTGGAATTGTCAGAATATATGTAGAAACACGAGGAGGAATCAAACTAGTAGAGGGATCCAATTATGATTAGTTCGATCAACTCTATTAGGGCAGTTGAATTGGGTTCGTGTTGGCTTTGGATATCTTATGTTGTTTCCTTTTCCTTTGAATTTACTTATTCTACCTCCATATTTTCTAGCGCTATGTATCTGTTTTTACTACTTTCTACATCATTATTCCCCACCATCATAGACTTTCCTTTCAGAGGATATGAGGGCATGGAGATTGCTTTGTGTTCCTATTGATGGGTTGTTGATTTATTTGTAGTTTTCTTCCTTTTGGCTTGATTCCATTGTTCCTGCTCTTTGTCTTCTAGTTGATCTGTTTTTGTCTTGGGACATTTTTTTGCAAAGTGTCCATATTCATGGAAAGATTTACGCTTGAATAAGAGTTGTTTGTAGTCTACTGTTTGGATATAGGACCAGTTATCTAGCATGACCTAAATGGCCTCTGGAAATCCCTTTTCCATATCTAATTATACACATAGTTGAGCACAATATTGGAGACCATCATGTGGTTTAGAATGATCAATGAATCTACCCAATGTGTTTCCAATTCTTTTCAGGGTTTCATCGTTCCAACAATGGAGGGGGAGGAAGGGAAGATGAACCCATACAAGAACTATAGAAGAGATGTTGTTTTTTTGACTAAAATATGGGGTCCATTTATTTAGATACATTCCCCTTGAGCCCATGAAATAGGGACCATTTCTAAAAATTAGATCTCTATTAGCTTTATTTAAAAAAAAAAAGACGAAGAAACCCTTACCACAAAATCCAGAGGTCATTTTCCCTTTATTCATTTTCTTCCAGTTATGATCAAACCATTGTGACATTTCTCTTGGTGAGGGCCATAATACCATAAAATGGGAAATTAGGCCATTTTTCACCATTCAAAGAGCAAATGGACAAGAAGAAGAAGGATGCACTGGAACCTTGGGGATCTCATCAATCTTCTTAACAAATTGAGACTATGGAGGGAATTTTTCATTTTTCATGTAGGAGGTAATGAGATGTAACACACCCACTACGGCCTAATAATTTTTTCGCCTTTTCTCGAGGGATAGAATCCCCGAAGTCCTACTGGGGCTTAGTGCAGGCTATCTCTTCCCTTTTCCACCTCCATGTGATCATCAGTTATGACCACCGGCCAAACAACTAGGCACCTTTTCGCATTTCATGACTCAGCGATATATGCGAGTCGAGTCTTTCGACTCTGCAAACCCCAAAATGCCGAAATGACGAACCCCGAAAGGGATTGTGAGTGAAAATCTCTCCGCTTGGGTCTTGTCCATGTGACCCTGTTCCGTGACCACACACTAAATCGAAAAAGCACTTACCGACTTTTCGCGATTCATGGAATCGCGATGCTATGTCTCTTCCTCTCCCTTTCGAATCCCCGAAACTCTGTAATATCTGAAGTTCCCCTCCAAAAGGGGATCAACGACTATAAGCCTCCCCTGATCTGACGGTCCTGGTTGTATCGAGATTTCAGAAATCGGGAGTTCGAAATGAAAGAGAGTGAAGTCTTTCGACTCTTCAAACCCCGAAACCCGATACTCGAGTTCTTGTATGAGATCCAATGGCTCTCGATGTCTTGGATCCAACGGTTCGGTTCTTTTTGGAGTTTCGTGAACTGGGAGTTCATGATGCAACGAATCCAAAAATTTTGTCACTCCAATCCCCAAATCCCGATATGGGGATTCGTGTAGGAGATCAATGATCCTCGAGGATTTGGATCCAACGGTCCACGGGATTTAGGATCTTTCCCCGAACTCTGACTGCTCACCACGCGTCTCCTTCGATGGATGATCTAGATCCTTTCAGGACTCCTCCTTTCTGCCATAGAGCGCATCGGGGTTTCGGGTACTGGGATTTCGCGGCTTGCGAAGACAAGGGTTCTTTCCCTTTGGTTTCTCGGGTGCTGAAACGCCGAAATGTCGACCGGAAACCACATGTCCCTCCGATGGATGGTTGTGACCTTTACCCCCGATCAACCATTATGATCTTTTTAGGATGATCAACGGTCACGATCAAATCCCAACTTTCTCAAACTTATTCACACTTAAATCGATTCGGGGTTTCGTTTACCGGGATTTCGCAAGTCGAGGTTTCGATACTTGCAAGTGCAAGGGGACTCGCCCTTGGGTACTCTGGGTACCGATATTCCAAAATGTTGGGATCTACGAGGACCACTCTTCCTCACACAGGATGGCTAAGACTTGCGCCACCAAATCCTCTTTCAGGTTCTTGGTAAGCTTTCTAGAGAGGGTATCTATGTGGAGAGATCTATTCGGGGTATTCCTGGAGATGAATAAGGGCATAGATTTCCCGAAAGCAGACTTGAAGTCCGAATTAGTTCAATATACGCATATATAAATCTATCTATAAACATAATCCATACGTGGTCCTTCCAATAAAAGCATGCAACCACCATTTCTGATCAAAACACCACATAGACAGTCTTATACTCAAACCATTCATAAATTGCACAGACTATGAGCATACATGTCAGCATATAAATTTCAAAATACAAGATATAACACTTATCAGAAAAACACCAGAGGTGATGCAACTACTTGTTGGACAACTGAGAGAGGGGGGGGGTGAATCAGTTGTTACTGTGCTTAAACAATTATGGTTCTTTTAAACTCTTTGTAGAGATACTGAATGATGATCACAATAATGCAGGGAAATAAACAATGGTACTTTCAGCATCACTCACATATATGAGAAACACAGAGATAGATATTTCCTGAGGAAACCCATGCAGGGTAAAAACCTCTTTTTCTTTATATGATAAGTAATAGTTACATTCTTTACAATATCATACATATGAGCACCAACTCATAATGAGGCTACAACCTCAGTTTTGCAAGCTGCAACTTGCTGAGAGCACC
>ML817040.1:59634-82397 GCA_009831015.1 Picea engelmannii | reverse complement strand
GGAATTTGAAGATAAACTAACATTACATACCTCATGTTCATGCATGTACTTGGTAAGGGTTTCTTTTGCTTCATGGAGTTGATTCTCCATCTCCTGCAACTTTTCAAGAAGTTGGTCTTTCTCCTCCTTCATGGCCATCAACTTCTCTTGAAGGACAATGCTCTCTTCTCTATATTTCCACAACTCTTGTACCATATCTTTCATGGTTAGAAATTCCTTAAACATCTCTTTGTCAAAGAACTTAGATTCGGAAGATGTATGATAACTATCTATGTTTGAAGCTTCCTCCATCCTTGCAAGATATCAAACTTCAACACAAAACTTGCACAAATACCAACAACTAAATCTCAAGCTATCATTGGAAAATACATGAGCAAAATAAACCTGGCTCTGATACCATCTGATCTAAAAATAGAAGGATGACTTGTTATGCTATGCAAGCACCCCCTACTTCAATAAAATAAACCTTACAGGACCTTGCTTCATGTGTTAAAATATGCAAGATGGTTTATGTGTTAAGTTCTTGCTTCTTCTTGTCAATAATCATGTGTGAGGAAAGGTTCTTTTAAAAGATTAAATATGTGCTATAAACCAATACACAACAACATAAAGTGCAACAAATAACACAACAAACTCACAACAATAACAAGATGATAAAGGAGTTCACCCCTCTTTGGGCTACATCTCCTTGAGCCTCCTTCAATGGACTTGGCTCTTTGGGATTAGTTTGTCAAATGTTCTTTTACAAGCTGCTGCTCAACTCCAATGGATTTACAGACTGTACCATTGGGTTCAAAATACATAAAAACCCCAAAATTGATTATTAGAACTCTGAAAATGGATCTTGTCTCATCCAGTCATGACCTCTTCTACATGTGGCCTCCAAGCTTCCCTGAGCTTCTCTGTGGAAAAAAACACCTGTAAAAGTCCTCCAATGGATCTGAAACCTATCCCAATGTGTTCAGAGCATAATAATTAGTCATAAATGACTATTCAGTCTCAGAAAATAGATATGTGCTCATCTGAGCAATGCCTCAAACAATGAGGGCTTCAAGCTCCCTGAAGCTTCCTCAAACTTCAATGGTTAAAAACCTGCAAAAGAAGTCTTCAAATGCCTGTGAAAACAGTGCCAATGGACTTAGAACGTCCAAAAACCCCTAGCTGGGCTTTTTCGGCACCTCATTTGGCCAAAAACTCAAGAAGTTAGGCCCCCTGCCATTTTTCCCCCTTGAAGCTGTTGTCTTTGGTTCGCCATTTCGCACCTGTGTGTGTGTGAACCTGGCCTCTGGGCATTTTCCATGCCTAAACTCAGCACATGCACGTATCTCCACAAAACCCGCCAAATTGTCAAACCGTTAACGAAATTAGGGCCCCCAAAGTCGGAGGTGTTGGGCGCATGGGGGACCATATGGCCACGTCCCAGCGCAAATTTGGGGCTCCGTTACAAAAATGGAACGAGCGCTTGACAAATGTACAGCTACGTGGGTGTTTAACCATTTGAATAGTTTTGCATCCACATGCAACAACATGTGTGTCAAGGTCATATGCCAAACCAATGGAACCACGGGCTAAACCCCGTTTGAAAACCCAACTCGCGCCATAGCACTGTGCAGCGGTGGTCATATGTTCACATAGTAGAACCACGGGTTAACATTTTAAAACTCCGCATTGTGTATACAGTGGTTATACAATACATTGCAACTGTGCTATAAGGTTTAAACCACGCCCTCCGTATACACGAATGGTCACATGGTAAAACAAAAGACCGTGGGCTACAACTTTATCCGGAGTCAAACCGTATAATAAAAAAAACCGCGCTCCATTTCATGGTGGGTCGACATTTGAAAACCCTGCGCGATTGATATACATATGGACACATGAAATAAACTATGTGACCGCGGGTCGGGGCTAAGCCCCGGCCCGACCTCCCGCCAAAATTTACACAATGTAAATTCATATAATTTTAAATCCATATCAAATACAAGGAACACGCGGCGGCATGTTGGCTAGCAGAGTTTCATTGAAACGTTGTATAGTGGGGGAGGTCCGGGGGTCGAACCCCGCGGACCCATAAAATTTTTATAAAACCAACCAATCGACCATAGCCAATAAACGGGTGCCACGTGGCAGCCTTTGATTGGGCCACGTGGCACCCATCCCTTCATCCAAATGATGCCACGTGTCAAAACTTGATTCGCCCAACTGTCAACCATTAAATTCTTGCCACGTCAACTGCCATGTGTGTGTCATACGACCTCTGCCATGTCACCGTACGGAATGTACGGCCTGCCACGTCACCATACAGACTGTACGGATAGGTACAGTCAGCATAAATTTTTTTGCCTATTTGCCTTGGCGAACAGATCGCGATAACTTCTCCATACAGACTCCATTTGCGAAAGTAAATATACCGTCGGAATCAGGAAGACGAGGCAGACGCAATGGCACTGTTTTCATCGCATTCCGAGCACTTTGAAATTTGAGCAAATTTTGATCCCCTAGTCCAGATTCTGATTAGTCCCTACTGCCCTCCTTTCGTTAGACTCTTCGTCTCTATTGTGGGAGCCCTCTCCCACTTCATGGTGAGTCACCATACTATGCGTTGATAATTTCCCGTGGTTGATCTTCCGCTTGTGTGCAAAAGGAAAAACGTTGTTTGTTAGTCAATATTTATATTTATTTATAACCAGTACATAATTTATATTTTCATATGTACACACACACAATAGGGGTTTTTGATTTTGAACTTCGTCTTTTGATTAGGAAGGTTAAGACAGGGGGTCACTCCTTTTAGGAGTGTTTTGAATGAAGCTTCCCCGCAACTCGTTCATGAGCCCAAGCAGGCCAAGTGTTGTAACCATGCTCTGATACCAATTTGTAACACACCCACTATGGCCTAATAATTTTTTTGCCTTTTCTCGAGAGACAGAATCCCCAAAGTCCTATGGGGGCTTAGCACAGGCTATCTCTTCCCTTTTCCACCTCCATGTGATCGTCAGTTATGACCACCGGCCAAACAGCTAGGCACCTTTTCACATTTCGTGACTCAACGATATATGCGAGTCGAGTCTTTTGACTCTGCAAACCCGAAATGCTGAAATTCCGAATCCCGAAAGGGCTGGCGAGTGACAAGATCCCCACTTGGGTCTTGTCAACATGACCCTGTTCCATGACCATGCGCTAAATCGACAAAGAACTTACCAACTTTTCGCGATTCGGGGAATCGCGATGCGATGTCTCTTCCTCTCCCTTTCGAATCCCCGAAACTCTGTAATCTCCAAAGTTCCCCTCCAAAGGGGGAGCAATGGCTATAAGCCTCCCCTGATCCGACAGTCCTGGCCATATCGAGATTTCAGAAATCGAGAGTTTGAAATGCAAGAGAGTCAAGTCTTTTGACTCTTCAAACCCTGAAACCCGATACTCGAGTTATTGTATGAGATCCAACGACTCTCGTTGTCTTGGATCCAACGGTTCAGATCTTTTCAGAGTTTCGTGAACTGGGAGTTCACGATGCAATGACTCCAAAACTCTTGTCACTCCAATCCTCGAATCCTGATATGGGGATTCGTGTAGGAGATCAACGATCCTCGAGGATTTGGATCCAACGGTCCACGAGATTTCAGAGCTTTCCCTGAACTCTGATCGCTCACCACGCGTCTCCTCCAATGAACGATCTAGATCCTTTTAGGACTCCTCCTTTCTACCACAGAGCGCATCGAGGTTTTGGGTACCGCGATTTCATGGTTTGCGAAGACAAGGGTTCTTTCCCTTTGGTTTCCCGGGTGCCGAAACGCCGAAATGCCGACCAATAGCCATGTGGCCCTCCGATGGACGACTACGACCTTTACCCCCGATCAATCGTTATGATCTTTTCAGGATGATCAATGGTCATGATCAAATCCCAGCTTTCTCAAACTTATTCACACTCAAATCGATTTGGGGTTTCGTTTACCGGGATTTCGCAAGTCGGGGTTTCGGGACTTGCGAGTGCAAGGGGACTCTCCCTTGGGTACTTCAGGTACCGAAATGCCAAAATGTTGGGATCTATGAGGACCATTCTTCCTTGCATAGGATGGCTAAGACTTGCGCCACCAAATCCTCTTTCAGGTTCTTGGTAAGCTTTCCAGAGAGGGTATCTCTGTGGAGAGATCTATGCTGGGTATTCCTGGAGACGAATAAGGGCATAGATTTCTCGAAAGAAGAATTGAAGTCCGAATTAGTTCAATATATGTATATATAAATCTATCTATAAACATAATCCATACGTGGTCCTTCCAATAAAAGCATGCAACCACCATTTCTGATCAAAACACCACACAGACAGTCTTATACTCAAACCATTCATAAATTGCACAGACTATGAGCATACATGTCAGCATATAAATTTCAAAATACAAGATATAACACTTATCAGAAAAACACCAAAGGTGATGCAACTACTGAGAGGGGTGCTTGTTTCCACCCAACCATAGGCTCAACGACTCCAAATGGATTTACCACTAGCCACCCCCGAACTAAGACCATGATGCTGCGAGACTGAGTCTCTATTCGCCAGTGAACAAGAACGAAGGTTACTCTCCTTCTTCTCCTCTATCACTCACTCTATATTTTCCAGAGTTCTTTTCCTCTTTCTTTTCCTTCCCTCGCGTCTGCCCCTTCTGATCACACACTCTTCCTGCCTTTTCTCTTTTCGGTGAGGTTGCGTGTGGCATGATCTTCCTTGCGATGGTCAGGTCTGAGGACTCTACGGATGGGAAGTTCACCCCCATCCCTCATTACTCATGAGGAGCCATTTACCTACCAACCTGGCGAGTCATTTAATTTGGGGCCAACGAGCCTCTCTTGGTTCTCCGGGCCAGTGAAGTCCAAATACGATATTGGTTTTGGTGGAAGTTAACGCCACCATTCCAGGTGACTTCCACCACCTTTCTTCAGCAATTGTGGTCTCTTTTTCAGCAAACCCCCTCTCAGCAGTCCTATAATATATATATTCATAATATTGTTTACATTCATCGACCTTTTTCACAAGGTCCATTCACATCACACATTCACATTTCTGAGTTTGCCACAATACTTGGCCAGTATAGTTATTTTTACAATACTTGGCACGCGCTCTCCTTCTACATTCTTAGACTAATGAAGTGGGCGAGCTACAGGGCGCTCCACATCTTTTGTATGTGAATTTGGGGTTTTCAAATGTGCAAATGTGTAGAAGACGATGCTTGAAAAATTGCAATGGAGGTTAAGTGTAGAGAATTGATGGATAATGCAAGAAAGTGAGCACCCCATGGTGACCATGGGTGCCCTCACCAAATGAACATAATTTGGGAATGGCCACATTGACAGTGAGAGCACCCACCCAACTGGATGTTGTAATGATGGAGTAACTTGGACGCCTTGGGTGATGGCCAAGGGGAGTCGACCAAATGAAAGTTGAGATCCCTCCATGCATTGGTGCACACCAAGATAATTTTCCCAAACAAAAGGAAGGTGTGTCACGAACCCTAGACAATAAGAAAACCAAAGTTGTGGATAAAGGATTGACTCATGTGCCCAAGATAAGACATGAAGTCGGATGGGATAGTGATGCACGCCCAAGGAAGGGGGCACACACCCATTGTAAATTCAACTAAGGATGGGTGGAGGGAATTTTCGGGAAGACCAAGGGGTGTGAACCCATGAGACAAGATATATCAAGCTAGGTCAAGAGGTAGTGTCCCATGTTTTTAAATGAGTGTGCCCTTAGGGAACCTACTTAACCAAGGGAGCACTCGGAAAAAAAATTGACAACTTTCGAAGAAGGAAGAGATCAAGCAATTCAATTGAGGCAAGAGGAAAGTCAAATTGAGGCAAGGTATGAACCATGAAAAAGGGGGAATATGAGTTGGAAAGAACCACATGTGTCTTGGTTATGAAGCACAAGTGAGAAGAGGCTCATTTGTTCGAGTATCCAAGGTTACAAGGAAGGACACAAGCAAAAAATTAACTGAAGGAAGTTGTATGGATTTCATTCAAGGTTTTGTGTAACCAAGAGAAATATCTTCTTGCATAAACTTTATTGTGTGGCACAAGTGCTTGGCTTGGAACACTGCAATTTTGTTTACAAATAACATTCTGGGTGTTAGGCCGAGTTTGGCTGCCCACATTTATATTTTGTTGGCATTGTGTATGGTTGCATCTCTTTACTATTATTTAAGTTGAGAAATGCACACACTCAACTTAAGTAAATTAATAGAATTAAGAGAAGGAATAACACAGGTTGATTAATTTGGCATGGTCTAGCCACTCAATGAAACACGCTGGTGTCACATGATGATTAGAAGTGTTAGGTGAGTATGTCACCCAACCACAAGCTCATTGGGCCCACGACAGGATGCCCAAATGTGCCATTAAGAAACAGTTTCCTAGGTAGACTTGCAATCATGGAATTTAAGTGTGGGGACTTGAGGGATAGAATGGGAAAATAGGTGCCCCATGGTGACCATGGGAACCCTCAACAAACTAATGAAAAATGGGGAACATATGTTTTGACAACAAGTGTGCCCAAGAAACCAAATGTTGGAACAATAGAGTAACTTGGAGGCCTTGTGTGCTAGCCAAGGGAGTTTGAACCAAACAAATGTTGGTAGCACTCCATGATGTTATTAGATATGTACTTTTTTTCCTCTCTATTTTTCGTAGCCTTTTCCTTTGATGATGGGATAAACTCGATCAAATGTAGCTTAATTTGCAACTGAAGAATCTATCACTCGACCAATTTCCTTTTCCTTTGCTCCATCCTTTCCAACAAATTGAGCTATGGTTTCTTATTGTAGAGTTGAATACAATAGTTGGAGATACTAGAGTTTTCATATTTGGTTGTATATATCGAGGAAGTAGTTGGGTGACTTACAAGAAATAATACCAATGCCATAGTTAATGGAAATCATGATAATGCATGGTTTGAGAAGTAATAACCCAGTGACCACCAAAACATCTGGAAAAACATGAGCAAGATAGTCAAAGGACTCCAAGAATTAAAAATAATCTATCTTAGATGAGACCGTGGACCCTAGTGTTAAATTATTGGAATACTTGAAAAAATCAAGTTCGAGACCCCAATTGAGGAGCACAGCCTCAAACACTTGACAAACAAGAGTTTGATATAGAAAAAACGACATTTTAGAAATCAAGTAGGATTATAGTTCATACCAAGAGAGAATTATATATATATATATATATATAATTACGTGATGATTTTGCAATAGTAATTACTTCCTTGGGGAAGAGTAATTTTTAAATAGTTCCTTTATCCAAATGAAGTGTTAAGGAAAACCTATTTAGCGAAAAGTACTTTTTCTACTTTTCAATAAAGAGAAATTGAATCTCTCAGTGCAGAGAAGAGATAAACCACCATCCACAGTTAGTTTCTGGTTACCATGTCAAGCAGGATTCGGGTTAGTTTCAAGGAGGCCCCATCATTCGGGATAGCCTTGTGAACAGTATAGGCATCCAAAATAGAATGGATTTCCCCTAGTGTTAAAGTATAGAATGATTGAAGGGAAAGTTGAGCATACAAAGTTAGTTCACCATAATTTCATATATCTTGACCTCTTCATATATTATGGAATGTCATATAATGAGGAAATTAGGGAAGAACCAATGTTCATTAGACCTTGTATCCATGGAAGAATTATATTTCCAAGGTATCCAACTAAAATGGTGATTATTTTAATTGAATAAGTTTATTGATGCATTTCGAAGGCCCAACATCAAGTTACCAATTTATGTATGGGTACGTATTTGTTGTTTTGACCATGATTTAGTGGAAGGCATCGAAAGGGTAATCTCTAGTCCCCATCAATAAGAAATGCATTTAGGCCACGCGATGCTCACCATGGAGGGTTAGACTGAATATTGAGGATGTTTCCCACAATGAGAAACACTTGGAAAAATGGTACAGTAGCATGCAAGTAGGCATGATGAATTCCATCATAATCCCCAAACATTTGTTAGATGATTATGAGAGATTATTTATATTCAACATGGAATGTTATAACACCTATGTTAAATTTGATTTACCGATAGAGAAACAATGTCTTGTTATCTCACATTATTTTACATAGATAATGGATTCCCCACTTAGGGAGATTGAGGTTTGGCCTATTTTTAAAGAGACCAACTTTGATGACAAGGCAAAGCATATCGTTACTTAATTGAATAACTAAGTGTGGTTCTAATGAGTGCATGGGAACAATAGGATAGTTTTATACCATCATCCCCCTATTAGAATAAATTAAAAAGTTGTAAGGTGGATCCCAAAAGGTTACATGCAAAAGAACAAAAGACACCAAGAAAAGGAATACAATCACTAACAAGGTCGATGAAGACCTACATTGTACCAATGTTGAATATTAGCATAGAAACCCAATACTTGGTAAAGGGAACATGGATGGGGTGTCAAAAAGTAATTCCACAATGCCCTTTCATATCTATAATATGTTACAAAGGCCTATCACATATAATCCAATGATTACATGGAATGAGTTAAAGAAAAATTTAGCTGAGTGATTACATCTCCATGATTTGGACCTACTCCTTCATCTACAAATTCTTTAATTCCATGCAAATAAAATTTTAGGCACCATTTCCACTTATTTTTCAAATATATAAACTTTGAATAACATAGAAATTTCCACGATTGGAAATTGCCACGAAAAAAATCACCTGAAGGAAACAACAAAAATACATTGTACTAGGGCTAGACATGGGCAACATTGACCTGTGCAAAGGGGCCAACATTGAAAATTTTTCAAATTGTTTTTGTATGCACTAAAATTTGACATGAATAGACTGTTCACATGCCTTGACGACATGGGAGGGTTTCAAGACTCAAAGATCACTCACACACCCACTCTATATATCCGATCTCGTCCTCGTTTCGTTTGAACTTTCTTGGATTAATGTCATGCATGGAACTCCCAACATACCCATCATCATGGTCACTCTCTTTATATTCATTGTGTTATTTATATTCATTGTCATGGTTGTGCAATATTTTACAATGACCTTCTTATTTTGACTAAAATTAATGTCATAAACATTTCTACACTTCCACCAATTATTAATATCATGTGCTAACTTAGCCTTTTGAAAGGAATCTTCAAGAGTGTGGATTTCAAACATCTCAAACTCCTTATAAAATGGCACAATTAACCTGACATCGAACTATTGTTTATCACTTTGAGTTAAATAGTATAGTTTTTGAACTCTTACATACAAACATTTAATTTTTGTTTATACTTTTGTCATGGGTTCTACTAATATTGTTGTTCTTTACAATAGTTGACATTATAGAATTTATCTTCGATAGAGGCTTTGAAACCATCCCATGTCATTTCTTGGGTAGCATTTGTTGTTTATCAAAGCTGATACAAAGAACAATATTCCAACTATTGTCTTAATTACAATATATCCAATGAACAAGACAATATTCCTATATAGATGAATATCCTTTATTATAAATATGATATAAAGTGAGCATGATGTAACCTACCCCAAGAAAACCTAACCATAACTAATAGACTAATATTAAATGAGTGTTAGGGCCTTAACATAGAGACTTAGGGTCCTTAAAATAGGGCCTTAGGGGCCTTAACATCCTTTATTCCATTCCCTCCATACTCCTCTTTGGATCGTTCCCCTCCCACCACTAGATCTTATCCCCTCTCCCTTTCACCTTGGCTTCACCTTTAGTTTTTGAGGAATCTGTCTCTCAGCTTTCCCCCTCATCATTAACTATTTGTTTCTCATCATCTCCTACCCCTTTTAGCCTACAAACCTCATTTAGTGGTATGGTGAAAAATAAGAAGGATCAATGTTCAACATCAAGAGGATGAGAAGGGAGAAATCGAAAAATCACAACAAAAAAGTGGCCACAAAAATAATAATGAAAAGAGAGGCAATCACAACTAGGGACACAATTTTTCCTCTCAACCAACTATGGAAAATTCCTTTGGAAATTGTACCAAATTGCAATCCAGTAAATGATGAAGGTTGTGTCTTGGAAATACAAAGGAATGGGTAATGTGGCAAAGAAGGAAACATTAAGAGAAATTATAAGAGAAAATCAACCAAACATTCATCTCCTCTAGGAAACAAAGATACAAGGAAGTAGTATCCTATAAATGGTAGGAAAGTTTTGGAAGGGTAGTTTAGGTTCCATAGTAAGTGCAAGAGGGACTTCATGGGTCTTTGCATGCTATGGGATCAATAAAAAATAGAATTGGTTCATTCATATGCAACTTGACATTGGGAATATAATCACTTGGTGCTAAAATATACAAGGAGGCATCTTCAACGTTTTAATATATATATGTTGGTACACTACTGGGAAAAGTAACAATGTTGGATCTCATTAAGAGAATTTAAAGACTCTTTTTTATCTATCAAAAAAATATTGGTGGGAGATCTAAATATGGTATTATCATCATATAAGAAGAGAATAGGGTTTTACATGAAAGACCCTCTCTAGGAACAAGTGGATGAATTAATTGTAGATTGGGATTTGTTTGATCCAAAATTAAAAAAGGAAAGCTGACATGGTTGAAAAGAAGGATGGGAATGGGGCATATAGTCAAATGCTTATATCAATTTCTCATTCAAAGTTCCATATTTCTGGAAAAATTTCACATAGATTCATTTATTATTCCTAGTCAAGAATTAAACCATAAACTGATTATGATCACACTTCAAAATGAAAGAGACTATGGGATAATACTATTTAGATCAAATACTCTCTTGATACAAGACTTGGGTTTTATGGATATAATAGAGTAAGTGTGGAATTTACTCATACATAAGTCTCCTTTGTTTATGTGGGAAACCAAAATAAAAAGGAATAATAAGGAAACTTAAGGCATGGTAAAAACTAAGCTATGTCCCCACTTAGGAGGAAAGGGAGGAGTTGAAACTTCAATTATAAAATCTCCAATTATCCATGGAATAATAAGAAGTTACTCTCACACTTCATGCTGAAGAAAAGGAACTAAAAGGAAAAGTTCTGAAATCTTTTTGTAAAGAAGAAGAGCAGTAGAGGTTTGTTGGNGGGGGGTGTGGGGGTGAATCAATTGTTACTGTGCTTAAAGAATTATATCCATTTTTAAACTCATTACATAACACTCAATGATGATCACAATAAATAAGCAATAGAGTATTCAACATCAATCACACACATGTATAATGCAGAGACATATATTCTTGAGGAAACCCATAAAGGGTGAAAACCTCTTCTTCTTTATATGATAATTATTTTTTGTACATTATAATTCTTATGAGCACCAACTCATAATGAGGCTACCACCTCTATTTTTCAAGCTACTACTTGCTGAGAGCACCAACTCTCTAGTTTCTCTAGCACCCACTAGAAGGAAGCACCAACTCGCTGAGTGTTCTAGCACCAACTTCCAGTTATATAGGCACCGACCTGTATATCAGAGAAACAATGTTCTCCCTTGCACCACCCTGCCACCCTAGTTTCTCTAGCTACTACCAGATGGAAGCTACAACTCCCTGTGTTCAAGCACCTAATTGAAACTCTAAGGACAACAGTCCTCCCTAGCACCTCCCTTCCACCCTAAAATATAAAAATTTGCTTTCGATGAATTTATTACAATGATTCAATAGTTGTCATCGACTTACCAGACTTATCACTATTCTGCTATGCTTCTCTGCTCTCCTGTATCATCATCTCACTGCTTGCATCTTCTTGCACTTTACGATCTTCTACTTTCTCTCTGCATGTGAACTTCATCCTTCTATTACTCTCTTAGTTATGCATCTCTCTTCTTTGCTTCTACTGAGCTATTTTTCCTTTAGTCTCAATGCTTCTACCTGCATAACACCCTCTCCAAAAATCCCAACCCATCTCTTCTCTCTTCTTCATATTTATAGTCTCTGTGCACCTTGTCCATGCTGCATGCGCTCTCCCACTGCATACACTTCACTGCGTTCATCATCACTGACCCTTCTCTTGAGATCTTTTGGCTTTACTGACTATAACAGTGTTCGACCCTTTTCCATCTATCAGTCGAATCTCTGATGAGTTTACACTCCACTAGTAGTTGCCTTGAGACTCTTCGTCTTCTCTGTCGATCACCCTGAAGACTCTTTGAATTCTCTGGCAGAAACCATCAGTGGTTTCTAACAGTTACACCGAGGCTCTTCAACTCCTCTGGCAGATGCAATCACTTTGTTCTGGCAGTTACTAAGAGAAAATCCACGCGTTCATGTGTTTTGGCACCTTCTCTCTTCCTGAAGAAAACTTCATAGTGGGCGCTAGCTCTTCTGGCTAAGCCCCTTCCTTTCAGGTGATCCCCGACGGTGACCAAATGCCTTTCATAAGGAGCTTTCGTGACTCGTGTTTCAGGGATCTGGGGATGAGGCATATCAACTCTCCAAATCACGATTTTCGAAATGGAGCTTAGTTGCATGCTAGCTCCTCCATTAAACCTTCGACGATGTGACCAATGGCTGTGACCATAACCCTATTCAAAAAGGCATTTCACAGTTTCATATTTCAGGTTTTCTCTTGTGATTATCCTTGACTCCTCATATTGCGAACCCCAAAATGGAGCTTGGTTTCTCTAGCTCCTTCCTCCAATGTGACCACCTATGGTGACCATGACCTATGGCAAAAAGGCATTTCGCATTTCGGCATTTCTGTGATGAAGGGTTTCGATACTCCAAGTTGCAATAGCCGAAACTCTGAAATGGAGCCATATCAACGATTCATGATTTCTCTTGATCAATGAATCAGATTGAATCGTTATTTTGTGTTTCTCTATTTCAACATTCCTGTGATGAAGGGTCTTGACACTCCAAGTTGCGATCGTCGAAACTCTAAAATGGAGCCAGATTAATGGTTCATGTTTTCTCTTGATCAATGAATTAGATTGAATCGTTGTTTCGTGTTTCGCTATTCCAACAATATTGTGGTGAGACTTAATGACTCTCCATATCGTGATTTTTGAAATGGAGCTTAGCTGTTAGCGCCTTCCTCCAACTCTCGACGATGTGACCACTACCTATGACCACTCGCTAATCATTTGAGTGCTTCACTCTTTAGATCAATGGTCCACATTCTGTGGTGATCAGATGACTATCCACCACCCCGCAACTTCATCTTTCGGGACTTAGTGGGAGTGTTGATACGTGGTCTGTCATGAACCACCTCCTCGATCTGACGACCTAGATTAGTCCTTGATCCAACGACTCAGATCTTTTCGCAATTTTGCATATCGCGAGTTGGAAGGTTAGGCCTCTCCTTCCTTTGACCTTTCAGTCAGTCAAATGATGAACTTTAGCCACGTGTCCTTCTTGGATTGATGGTCTAGATTTCTCCTCGATCTGATGGCTCAGATCTTTTTACAACTTCGCATATCGTGAGTTGGAAGGTTAGAGCACTTCCTTCCTTTGACTTTCCAGTCAGTGAAATGTTGATCTGTGACCACGTGTCCTACCCGAAGATGGACGGTCCTCCTTATTTCAAGATTTTGTAAGCCCACTTCTCCTTTCACTTTAAAGAATGTGCAGGTTCTCCTAGATCCAATGATGGTCATACCCCGTGCTCGGATCTAATGCCCAAGATCTGTCGTCCATATGTGCGCTCCTCCTGTCTTAATTTAGATCTGATGGTCATCAGGAATTTTGAATGGGATCCAATGATCATTGTCGCTTCTCCTTCCTGTGTGTTCTTCCATCAATGAAAAGCACATTGTTCTTGTGAACATGTCAACAATCTCCCCCTTTGGCATTGATGACAACCCTGAAAGGATGCACTATTCTACTTAGACCTCAATCTCCAACCATAGCATCTATTCATGTTGTTCTTCTCCCCCTTTTACATCAATGTCAAAGAAAAAAAACATGGCCCCCCTGAGCTGTTGCAGTAATTTTTTGGAGGTATCAGATATTCAACCAACACAAACTCCCCCTAACAGGATGGATTCTCTTAGATGTGATATGGGATGACACCCAACTTCTGACGGAGATATTCAAATGGTGTCTTGGCTAGGGTTTTAGTAAATATGTTTTCAATTTGTTCTGTGGTTGGTATATATTGAACCTGAACAATTTGATTGGTGACCTTCTCTCTCAGAAAATGGTATTTTATGGGAATATGCTTGGTCTTGGAGTGGAATATAGGATTCTTGGACACACTTATGGCATTGGTGTTATCACAATGAATTGGGATCAGTGCAATATATTTTACCTCCAAGTCTGCAAGTGTCTGAATCATCCATAGTACCTGAGTGCAACAAGTAGCAACAACAATGTATTCTACCTCTGTAGTTGATAAGGAAATGGAACCTTTCTTTTTTCTCAACCACGCTACTAGAGAATCTCCTAAGAATAACACACCTCCACTCGTGATTTTCCTTTCATCCATGCAATTAGACCAATAAACATTTGAGTAGACTGATAATTGAAAATTCTGATTCTTAGGATACCATAGGCCATAGTTCATTGTTTCTTTCAAATATCTGAATATCCTTTTGACAGCTAGAAAATGACTATGTTTAGGTGCATACTGATATCTTCCTACCATTCCAACAACATGCATTATGTCTAGACGAGATGTTGTGATGTACAACAAGCTGCCTATCATTGACCTATATGAACTTTGATCAACATCAGGTGAGTCATCATCCTTTCTTAATTTGCATCCAATAACCATAGGTGTGCCCACAGGTTTATAATCTTCCATTTGAAACCTTTTCTACATTTCTCTTAGATATTTTTCTTGAGAAATGAACATTCCTTCAGACCTTTGAGTAATTTTCAAACCAAGAAAAAATGATAGTTCACCTATCATAGACATTTCAAAGTCAGAATCCATGGCAGAAGCAAACCATTATACCAATGAATCCTTATTACATCAGAAGATGATGTCATCTACATATACCAACGCGATGAGAAAATCATTACCCTCTGTTTTGATATATATATTTTTGTCAATTGTTCCTCTCTTGAACCCTTTGTTTTGGAGATACGTATCCAAACTGTGATACCAGGCACGAGGGGCTTGTTTTAATCCATATAAATCTTTCTTCAGCTTGCATACAAAGTCAAGGTTATCAGACAGTTCGAAACCCTTTGGATGTTCCATATAGACTTCTTTGTTTAAATCTCCATTTAGAAAAGCTGACTTGACATCCATTTGATAGACTTTAAACCTTTTATGACAAGCGTAGGCAAGAAATATTCTGATAGCTTCTAATCTTGCTACGTGCACAAATGTTTCATCAAAATCTAGTCCTTCTATTTGAGCATAGCCTTTACAGATCAATCTTTCTTTGTTCCTGACAACTTGTCCCTGCTCAGTCAACTTATTCTTAAAGATCCATTTGGAACCAATGATATTTTTACCTTCAAGTCTAGGAACCATCTCACATGTATTGTTTTTCTCAATCTAATCAAGTTCATCATTCATTACTTTAACCCAATGGTCATATTTTCTAGGTTCATTAAAATTATTGGGTTCCAGCATGGATATGAAGGCTATATGTGATTGTTCGGTGTTTTTGATTATCTTTATCCTGGTTTGTACACCTTTGTCTTTTTCACCAATTATCTGACTTGTAGGATGATTCTTTTGAGTGATTATGGAGGAGGAATTTGAAGTTGTCTGCTGATTTGAGTCTGTCTGAATATTTGCATCTTCATATGGATCATAATATTCTTGTTCTGATTCTTGGACCGGTTCAGCTTCAACTTCATCTATATCCTTTGTTGTTGATTTAGTATTGTTCACTTCTCTTTCTGGGATTCCTTCATCAACTTTTATGTCAATACAGTCAACCAATCTATGCAGCCTCTTATTTGAACATATGTATCATTTATTGTTTGTAGCATACCCTAAGAAGATGCCTTCATCAGCCCTGTCATCATACTTGCCAAGGTTCTCATCATTATTCTTTATGTAACACTTACTCCCAAAGACTTTGAAGTGTTTGATTGAAGCAAGTCTCCCATACCACAGTTCATAAGGTGTCTTGTCGGTGTGTGGTATGAGGTGGGATTTGTTAAGAACATAGACTGATGTGAGTATTTATTCTACCCATTAGGTTTGACCAATGTTCTTCTCATTCATCATTGACCTGGCTGTTTGCTGTACTATTCTATTTTGCCTCTCAACTACTCCATTTTGCTATGGAGTTCTTGGGATTGTGTATTCTCTCTTGATCCCATGTTCATCACATAATTCCTTGAACTCACTTGACATAAATTCGCCTCCTCTGTCTGATCTTACATCCTTTAACCTCTTGCCTATTTGATTCTCAGTTGAAGCCTTAAATATTTTAAATTTCTCAAATGCTTCATCTTTTTCCTTGAGAAAGGCAACCCAAGTAAGTCTGGAGTAATCATCAATGATTATCATGAAGTAGTTTTCTTTCCCTGTGCCTTCCTGTCTTGATGGTCCACATAAATCCATATGAACTAGTTGGAGTGGTTTCTCTGTTGAAGTAGAGCTCTTGGATTTAAACTGTGTCTTGGTAAGATTTCCTACTTGGTAGGGTTTACACACAAAATCTTGTGGCTTTGATATTCTTGGAAGATCTTTTACTACCTCAAGATTTTTGAGCTTGATTAAGTGATCAAAGTTTAGATGTCCAAGTCTCCTATGCCATAACCAACTCTCGTCATGTTTTCTTAGATGGAATTCTTCTCTATCTTCTTTTAGCACATATACATTATTTTCTGTCCTTATGCCTTTAGCCACCACTTGTCCTGAGTTTACAGACTTTATCTTTCAGTCCTTGGAAGTGAACACCACTTCACATCCTCTGTCACACATTTGAATTACACTGAGAAGATTATGTTTTAGCCCATATACAAGCATAACATCTTGGGATTTTCCTTTTCCATTACTTAAAATCACCATCCCTTTACCCTTGATTTTACCTGGAGCATCATTTCCAAAGGTTACGTTTCCTGATTTGCTTTCACTTAAAGATATAAACTTACCTTTGTCTCCCATCATATGTTTGGAGAATCCACTGTCTATATACCAAGGGTTCTTTTGTACTTGAGATGACAACACTAATCCACACTTGTCACTTTCTCTCTTCATCCAAACCTTGACATTTTTAGAAGAGGGATTCAAATTTGGTTCATAGTTCTTTAAGCGACAGTCAACATCTTTATGTCCAAAATTATGACAGATGTGACATTCTGATTCGTTGAATAAGGGATCATAATGATTGTTATGCTTAACCTGTGTCCTTTTCCCACCCATCAAGTAATTTGTAGTTTGTGATGGTTTGTTACTTGGATGTCTCATTCTTTGTTTTGGTAGATACCTATACCTTGAATGTCTTGATTGCTCATATCTAAATTTTAAAGAACAGTTTACATCTTTGTGACCAAAATTAGAAAAGAAAAAACAATATCCATAGAAAAAACCTTGGTACCTGGAAAATGGTTGTCTTCTTTGAGAAGGTTGATTTTTTCCATGCTGATGATTTCTTTGAGTAGAGAGTGTATTATTTCTCTGATCTACAATTTCAATTCTGGTACCTTTTTCTTTACTCCTCCTGGGCAACCGATTATCTTCTTTTGTTTCTGCAGGTTTGTTGTTGTCATATGTTGTAGATTTGACAAACTTGATGGGTTCATTGTTACTTGGCTGACCACTGCTTGATCCCTCTTCATGACCTAGACCTGTTTTCATCTTTCGGTTCCTTTGCTGATTCAGAATGGTGGCCAATCCCTCTGAGGCTTTGATACTTGACAGATTCTGGTGATACAAGGCTTGAAACTTCTCCAGCTCTTTCCTAGTTTTCACTACTTCTTCCTCCAAAGCTTCACATCTTGCCTTATTTTATGATAACTGTTGTTTCAAAATGTCTTCAATTTTCTTTTCCTCTTCTAATTCCATTTTTAGCAAGGAAAAGTCTGCATCAGGCTCTTTATTGCCTTTCTTGAACTGTATAAGCAATTGTTTTTTCTTTCTCATCTTAATTCTGAGTCTGTCAAGCTCTTCTAGTGCACTGATCAATTCTCCTTCTAGGTCAACCACAACTTCTTATTCATTAGCATCACTTCTTGTGATTTTATTACCATAATCCTCTTTGGCCATAAGCATGAAGTCATTTAGTTTATCTTCAATAGAAGAGTCACTGTCTTCATTATCTAAAGGATCATTATCATTGTTTACACAAAGACTTTTCTTCTTAAAATTATTCTCTTTAAAGAAATTTTTGTGTTTGTGCTTCTCCTCATCCTCATATGTCTGATCCTTTCTTTTGTGAGGACATTTATTTGCAAAATGACCTATCTTACCACAGTTGAAACATTTGAAAGGTAGTTTACCTTTGTATTTGCCTGATCCCTTCTTTAGTCTTCTCACAAATTTTGATTCAATTTCATTAGGCTCAGAATCCTCATTCTTGTCTGCTTTAAATGATGCTTCTTTGGAGGTGGGTTTATATTTAACTATTCTCATTTCATATGCAGTCAAAATTCCTAGAAGTTGATCAAATGCCAAGGATTTTAGATCATTAAGTTATTCTATAGCAGAGACATTCGGGTTGAACCTATCTGGTAGAGATCTCAAAAAATTTTGAACTAAGGAGGGTTCTTCAATTTTTTCACCAAGTGCTTTCATTGCATTTACCAGTTCTTCAACTCTTAGAAATTACTTTCCAATAGTTTCATCCTCTTTCATCTTCAGTTGTTCAAACTATACTTTGTAGGTTTGAAGATTGGCATCCTTTACCTTCTCATTACCTTCAAAATTGCTAATGAGTTTGTCCCACATTTCTTTGGAAGTTTCTAAGTGCATAACTTTTACAAATTCTGCTTTTGCAAGCCCGCTCAGGATAACATTCATAGCCTTAGCGTTGAAGCTGAATTCTAGATTGTCATCCTTATTAGCTAGTATAACTGGCTTTACATAGCCAATATCTACCACATCCCAGACATCTGCACCTAAAGCCATTATGTAGGTTCTCATTCTAACTTTCCATAAGGCAAAGTTTGTTCCATTGAACAGAGGGGACTTATTGGTTGAATTTCCTTCATGGCTTGACATGTTTAAGCTCTAGGATCTACCCTTGGATAAAAGGGGCCTGCTCTGATACCAATTGTTGGACAACTGGGAGGGGGGGGGGGTGAATCAGTTGTTACTGTGCTTAAACAATTATATCCATTTTTAAACTCATTACAGAACACTCAATGATGATCAAAATAAATAAGGAATAGAGTATTCAACATCAATCACACACATGTATAATGCATAGACAGATATTCCTAAGGAAACCCATAAAGGGTGAAAAACTCTTCTTCTTTATATGATAATTATTTTTTGTAAATTATCATTCTTATGAGAACCGACTCATAATGAGGCTACCACCTCTGTTTTGAAAGTTGCTACTTGTTGATACCACCAACTCTCTGGTTTCTCTAGCACCCACTAGAAGGAAGCACCAACTCCCTGAGTGTTCCAACACCAACTGGATAGAAGCACCAACTTCCAGTTATACAGGAAACAACCTGTATATCAGAGAACCAATGTTCTCCCTTGCACCACCCTGCCACCCTGGTTTCTCTAGCTGCTACCATATGGAAGCTAAAACTCCCTGTGTTCAAGCACATACTTGAAACACTGAGGACAACAATCCTCCCTAGCACTTTCCTTCCACCCTGAAATATAAAAAATTGCTTTCGATGAATTTATTACAATGATTCAATAGTTGTCATCGGCTTACCAGGCTTATAACTATTCTGCTATGCTTCTCTGCTCTCCTGTATCATCGTCTCACTGCTTGCATCTTCTTGCGCTTTATGATCTTCTACTTTCTCTCTTCATGTGCACTTCAGCCTTATTTTACTCTCTCAGTTATGCATCTCTCTTCTTTGCTTCTACTGAGCTATTTTTCCTTTAGGCTCAATGCTTCTACCTACATAACACCCTCTCCAAAAATTGCAACCCATCTCTTCTCTCTTCTGCATATTTATAGTCTCTGCGCACCTTGTCCATACTACATGCGCTCTCCCACTACATACACTTCACTGCGCTCATCATCAATGACCCTTCTTCTGAGATCTTTTGGCTTTATTGACTGTAATAGTCTTCGACCCTTTTCCATCTGTCATTCGACTCTCTGATGAGTTTACACTCCTCTGGCAGATCCAATCACTTCGTTCTAGCAGTTAATAAGAGAAACTCCATGCGTTCATCCATTTTGGCACCTTCTCTCTTCCTGAAGAAAACTTCATAGTGGGTGCTAGCTCTTCTGGCTAAGCCCCTTCCTTTCAGGTTACCTCTGGTGGTGACCAAACGCCTTTCATAAGGTGCTTTTGTGACTTGCATTTCGGGGATCTGGGGATGAGGCATCTCGACTCTCCAAGTTGTGATCTTCGAAATGGAGCTTAGCTACATGCTAGCTCCTCCCTTAAACCTTCAACGATGTGACCAATCGCTCTGACCACAACCCTATTCAAAAAATCATTTCACGATTTATCATTTCGGGTTTTCTCCCGTGAGTCTCCTTGACTCCTCATATTGCGAACCCCGAAATGGAGCTTGGTTTCTCTAGCTCCTTCCTCCAACATGACCACTGGCGGTGACCACGACCTATGCCAAAAAGGCATTTCACATTTCAGCATTCCTGTGATGAAGGGTCTTGACACTCCAAGTTGTGATCGCTGAAACTTCGAAATGGAGCTAGTTCAACGGTTCATGCTTTCTCTTGATCAATGAATCAGATTGAATCGTTGTTTCATGTTTCGCTATTTCGGCATTCCTGTGATGAAGGGTCTCAACACTCCAAGTTGTGAACTCCGAAATGGAGCCAAATTAATGGTTCACGATTTCTCTTGATCAACGACTCAGATTGAATCGTTGTTTCATTTTTCGCAATTTCGGCAATATTGTGGTGAGACTTCATGACTCTCCATATCACGATTTCCAAAATGGAGCTTAGCTGTTAGCGCCTTCCTCCAACTCTTGACGATGTGAACACTACCTATGACCACTCGCTAATAATTTGAGCACTTTTCTCTTCAGATCAATGGTCCACATTCCGTGGTGATTGGACGACTATCCATCGCCCCGCAACTTCACTTTTTGGGACTTAGGGGGAGTGTTTCTACTAAAAATCCTGAAACTGAACTCCCAGAATGATGTCACTCGACGACGTGTCGTGACTCGAGAGGCTGCCATGTGTCACTCAGATTTTAAATATTCACGTACTTGAAACATCAAATCACCTTCACACTTGTCCTTGTATGATTGTGCCATGTGTCCTTACTGACATAGGCTACCACCTGTCCTTTCTGACGTGGTCTGTCATGAACTACCTCCTGGATATGACGACCTAGATTAGTCCTCGATCCAATGGCTCAGATATTTTCGCAATTTCGCGTATCGTGAGTTGGAAGGTTAGGCCTCTCCTTCCTTTGACCTTTCAGTCAGCGAAATGCTGAACTTTAGCCACGTGTCCTTCTTGGATCGACGGTCTAGATTTATCCTCGATTCGATGGCTCAAATATTTTCACAACTTTGCATATCGCAAGTTGGAAGGTTAGAGAACTTCCTTTCTTTGACTTTCCAGTCAGCGAAATGTTGATCTGTGACCACGTGTCCTGCCCAAAGATGGACGGTCCTCCTAATTTCAGGATTTTGTAAGCTCGCTTCTCCTTGCACTTTAAAGAACGTCTAGGTTATCTTGGATCCAACGATGTTCGGACCCCACGCTCGTATCTAACGCCCAAGATATGTCCTCCATCTTTGCGCTCCTCCTGTCTTAATTCAGATCTGACTGTCATCGGGAATTCTGAATGGGATCCAATGATCACTATCGCTTCTCCTCCCGAGCTTCTCCTTCTTGTGTGTTCTTGCCATCAATGACAAGCACATTGTTCCTGTGAACATGCCAAAAAGGTTGACATTGAGGAGCCTATGGTTAAAATTAGGATATCAAAACATGAAATTTTTCATAAGAAAGATCATGCTAGGTAGTTAATAAGCCACATTTAGGAAATCAAATTGAAATCTTGAGAGAAAGTGTCTTTGAGAGAAAGTGTCTAAGTATGAATACCTTCATCATAGAAGCATATTGACACTTCAAATCTTTGTACATATAATAAGAGCCTATAATAAGATAGTAATAGTCGAGATCTCCTATAGGCCATCCCAATATTGATCACATCAAAAGATAATCAGGTCCTTACTTGGCTGGTATAATAGGAGGAAATTCTTCATGTAATTTGGGATTTAAGTTTGGATAAAGCACCTAGGATGGAAAATTTCACAATATCTTTCTATAGGGTTTGTTGGGACATCATTAAATCATATATGTGTAGGATTTTAAGTATATTGTGTAGGAAGGAAAAACTCAGGGTGAGGAATAAACTCATCCTTCTTAGATTTAATCCTAAAGGAGGACAACCCTTCATCCTTCTCTATATTTAGGCATATCTCTCTATGTAATGCATATTATAAAACTCTAACTAAAATCCTCTCTTATAGATTGAGAAAAATGTTGGGTATGTGTTATATTCTTTGCACGAGTAGTAGTGTCATATTATGTGTTATATTTTTTTTTTGGCCGACATATTTTCACCGATTTCGGGCCGACATATTATCGTCGGGCCGACATATTTCCGGGACGACATATTTCCGGGACCACATGATATTAGGTGGTTTTCGGCACATGGTTTTTTGCCGATGGTTTTCTATTTCCGGTTAAGGAATTAGGGTTTTGGACTAATCCAGG
>ML817040.1:44330-54839 GCA_009831015.1 Picea engelmannii | reverse complement strand
ATGAATATAATATATGCTGGTTTTCCCGGTTTGGGTTTCCAGGTGAAAAATCTCTGTGTAATGTTTGTATTGGCCATTGTATCTTTTCTGTTCTTTTCTGAATATCAGTTTGCAGTAGATATTGTACAAGGTTAGAATTTACAAAAAATGATTCCCAAACTTATTTTAGAAAAACAAGATGGATTCATGAGACAAAGGTAGATATTGGAAAATATTAGGTGATTCATTCCAGTTGAGACAAGAAAGGGAAATGAATGGTAATGAAAGTCTATATGTCCAATGGATTTAATAGAGTAGGATACTCCTTTATTTTTAGTTCATAAATAGTTTTGGTTTTGTGGAGAGGTTTATTAGTGGGGTAGCATATTGTATAGGGTATCCATGGATATGCCCCTTGGTAAATGGAATATTTGCACTTTTCTTCTGAAGAATACAAGGTAATAGGCAAGGTTGTTCTCTATCCCAATGATATTGATTCTTATGGCCAAATCATTAGAGAGAAAATTAGAGATGGAAATGATTTTTGGGAACCTAATGGGCATTAAAATAGTGAGAGGGGTGAAGAAAATTAACCACTCCCAATTCAAAAATGACACACTCCTTATTTTCATCAACATCGTCAGTTCCATTTCATGATAATCATCATATCATCTTTGGTGTGATCATTGTCATCATCATCATCTTCATCGCCATTGTCACCACCAGTAATCAACATTGTCAACGTCCTACTCCTCATCATCGCTATCATCTTCATTGTCATCATCGTCATTTTCATCACACTCATTGTCATTGTCTTCATCGTATATATATATATATATATATATATATATATATATATAATATATATATATATTAATTAAAAAAACAAAGGAAAGAAATAGATAAAAATTAAAACATAACAATTAAAGAAACAAAATTTTAGAACCCGTGCACTAGTCATTCCATAGATAAGGATAAGACACAAAAAAATTGAGTGACATAGACAGAGAAGGAGGCCCCCGACAAAAAAAAATAACCCACACATTCATTCCATAGAGGAGGCCAAGAGACAAAAAAACCCGAGTGATAGAGACAGAGAAGGAGGCTAAACATGCTTCCGGCAAAATTGGTAATTTCTTTGGATCAGAGTGTTATGGTTGGAACTGTACTTATACCCATAGCCTAAATAAAGATTTTTTCATTTTCTAGTTTGCAGTTGAAAGCAATGTTGAAATCATTCTATATAATGGTCCTTGGATTTACAAGAATACCCTCCTAGTTATGGAATGTTGTATTGTATAATTCTCAATCGATAATGAGGATGAAATAACATCTCTTGTCTAGACCGATTTCCCTAATATCCCGACATAATTATAGTCCAATATTCTACTTATTTATTCTCCCATAGTGGAATTTATATGCCTAAAAATTGATAGGTTCTTCAACCCTAGGTAACATCCCTATGTTTGTGTTAGGGTTAGCCTTTCCAAGGACCTCATCGATTTTTTCCTCATTAGGGATGGAAACGGGTTTCTTAGATAATATGTTTGATATGTTAACATATCCAATACTTTCCATTATTTTTAAATCCTTGACCACACATTTTCAATTATTCTTTCATGGTCCGAATGAATCCTCCTACTAATCCATGTACTCCTAAGGCTCCCTATGGAAAGAATGCAGGTGAATATGCATGAACCTAGGTGTATAGAAAGAAAAATTATGGTAATCTCCACCTAGTAGAGCTTCATCGATGGCCCTAGTTCTAACCTAGTAGACCCCAACCTTAGAGACCTTGAATTCCATGACCTTGGTACCAAGAGGCTCTTTGCATCCCATTGTGATTGGATTGTTAGAAAAAAATGTGTATGTCCCTATCATGAAGCATGGCCGTTCCCTCTTAGTTGGGTGTGGTATTAAACGATCATTCCCTCTCAGTTGGGTGTGGGATTAAGAAACCATTCCCTCTTAGTTGGGTGTGGGATTAAGTAGTCATTCCCTATCATTTGGGTGTGGGATTAGGCATTCTCATTCTCCTCTCTCTAAGTATTGACATACCAAGAGTCTTTGGTTAGTGATGATGGAAGAAAAAAACAAAACAAACAATTATTAGTGAATTTTTTTTGGGTAAGAATTCTTTTGGTGTACTCCAGAACCTCAAAGATAATGAAGCAAAGATAGAAGATGCACTAGGTTTTTTATGCAAGTGACCTAATGGAATGTCTATGGCTTAATTGAGCTTGTAATAAAATATGATGTCTACCATATGTTTACTTCCATTAGTGGGATAGATGTGTTTTTTTGAAATAAGTCAATTTCATCGAATTTATGTTATACATGGTATGAAATAAATCTGTCACAACTTCTTATGGTATGAAATAAATCTGTCACATGGAAACATTAGCATCAAACAATTTCTCTATTGTGAATATTTGAAGGGAATTCAACATGGGTCATTAGAGAATGATATATCAATCCACATTAAATATTTTTTCTTGTAAGGGATGAAGGAAATATGTAGGAAGATTTCGTGTTGTATGTTGAAATGAATGAAAAAGGGGTTCCATCAAATGTTGTGACATACACTCTTTTCAATGAGCTATGGAAAGAGGGAAATGTTGATCAAGCTTATGATTTATAGGAACACATATTATCCAAGGGTCTTGTGCCTAACATTTTCACATATGGTGTGCTTGTAAGAATATTTTTTAAGGAAGGGAAACTGGAAGATTCCAACCATTCCCAACTAAATTTTTTGGAAGGGGTTTAGATCCTAATGTCATTATTTACAATACATTGATTGGTGGATGCTTTGGGGAGGGTAATTTGAAAGGCAATTAGATTCCATGATGGAATGATTGAGAGGAATATTATGCCTCATGATATGAATTACCACACTCTAGTGGATGTGCATATAGAGAAAATCATTTCACAAGCAATAATTTATCATGTTTTCTCATCAAACATTGGAGTTGTTTTTGTCTCCTCGATTATTCCATTACAAGAGACTGGCCAAAGATGTGAATGACCTTTCTATTTCCTTCCTTGAGTTTTCAAATGATTGATTTAATTTTCTTGAACAAGGCTAAGCCCTTCATAGCTATGAAAGCATTGTTCTCTGACCCTAGTGCAAAAGGTGCTCACAAATAAAACAAATTTAGCATATTTACAAAAGTTGTAACCAAAAATGGTCTGACAACAATCAGTCAATTCATAAACCTACTACCATCACCTCGGTGATGATGGTGTTTTAGCCTTAGTATATTGGATAATGTTACATAAAGAAACAAATGTGGACAAGTGAATAAACGAGTGTGAAGATAAGATTATGTTGTTGGAAAACAAAGTATTCTATTACACATCTAATCAATACAATGTTTCATAGTTCATTGATTGTGCCTTTGAAAGTCAAAATGAATGAAATAATATAAAAAAGGAATTGTATCAAATATATAAACATCTAAATGGGTAGAGCCAAGATATTTCAAATTTACATAATCACATTTAGGCCTAAAAGATATCTTATGAGAAAGCACACATATAGTTTGACTCCATCAAAAGATGACAATATATTGGGGATACTGTTGTAGAATCCCCTCATTAAATGAGAAGGATATGCTTCATATTAAATATGGCCTTAAGGGATTTGACTCAAATTGCATTAAAAGGAGTTCAACATGAGTTGAAAAAATATGCCACAATGTGGAAAGTGACACAAAATCTTGAAAAAAACTACCAGCCCCCTTATTTTGGATCAAAATATAGTGTTTTACCTTAGGAGGATGTAGAAGATATCTTATGAGAAAGCATAAGTATAGTTTGACTCCATCAAAAGATGACAAATGACAATATATTGGGGATATTCCTGTAGAATCCCCTCATTAAATGAGAAGGATATGTTTCATATTGAATATGGTCTTACATATTAGAGGGATTTGGCCCAAATTGGTCAGAAAAATATGCCACAATGTGGAAAGTGACATAAAATATTGCAAAAAAACTACCACCTCCCTTATTTTGGATCAAAAGATAGTGTTTTATTTTGGATCAAAAGATAGTGTTTTACCTTAGGAGGACGTATTGAATAACTTTGAAGACATTAAATCTTGGAAAAAATTTCCACTCCCTTCTTTTGGATAGAAAGATAAAAAAAATTCCATGTATTGAAGACACTTAGGAGGACGTATTGAATAACTTTGAAGACATTAAATCTTGGAAAAAATTTCCACTCCCTTCTTTTGGATAGAAAGATAAAAAAATTTCCATGTATTGAAGACATTTAAAGATGAAATTAAATAAAAAAGGTAATACAATAGTTCACTTCCCAACATTAACAAGGCATGCATGAATAGATACATTGAATATCCAACTAGGGATATTACATTAACTAAGACCTTGCTAGAAAATTTAGAGAAGTTAAAAACAATGAATCAAAGTATAACTTCCTTCAAACATCCTCTCAAACAACATTGTTTTCCTCATAACAATATTATTAAGAAAATTTTTAAGGCATGGAAAGCTTATATTGAAAATTATAGAAAATAAGAGCAAGCATCCACTAGCCAAGTGGAGGATACCAACAGTGAAGGAAGATGAAGTTTTTTCCCTCTCATACTCTTTTGTATAAATAAAGTGAATGATAAATAAAAGAGGGTTTTTTTCTTGACATTGTAAATTGTCTTCAAGTTAATTGAAAATACAAAATACAAAAAACTGACAACTTTTGAAGACTTATTATGGTGTTTTCTATTGTATGGATATGTTCCTTTACTTTTTTCATGCTAGAGTGACTGTAAAAAAAAAATCTTCTACAACAAAATTTTCTTATGCATTTTAAATTTATTATTACTATTGTTTTTCAATAATTGATAACTTGTGAATGTAAGATTATGATCAGTAATTTAAAGACATATTAACCCTTTTCATTGTTGATTATTCAAATATTTATATTATTAATATAGAGTAAACTAATTTTTGTTTTAATGGAATATCAAGTGTTGGTTTTATATTCATTCTTTGTTCCCAAAATTCTATATAGTTGTTTAATATTGGGGATGTATTCCATTTTAGATTTAGAATTGCATCCAAAACATAGAATTTAATAAATCAAAACACAAAATCTAATATTAGTAGCCAAGCCATTAAACAAAAGGAGTTTACTATCCCAAATAGAGAGAAGGTTGTTTGGGCCTTATCTTTGGGTGAACTCCCTTAATTTGATGATGAACATTTGTCCATGTCAACATCTCCCCACCCAACTTCAAATCCTTCTTGTGATGTGTTTCACTCTTTGTGAACCTATAAATTTCCCTGATGCTATTATCCATGAAGAACATCTTACCCTTGTTTTATAGACTGGAGGGTGTTGTGCTTGGTTACATGTAAAATAAAATCCTAAACTTATGATCCAATGTATCATTTTGTGGAGGAACAAGTTGGAGTGTTTTCTAATTCAAAACTCTAAATGATTGTCCTTGTATGTAGGAAATTCTCTTCTTGGGTGAGTTCTTGGGTGACTGCATTAACTTTAGATAGAGGATTGAACACCTAATGTTTTATCCACTTCCAATGGTTAGGAGATATGTTGAAGGTCAAAACAATTATGGGGTAGCTAAAGTTCCTCAGGATAGGCCTGCAAAATCATACCCTCTTCACTATGATTTAATGAGCTATAAAATCCAATGGAATACTTACATTTAGGTCAAATTGCATGATTGATTTAATTGTCAGTTTTCATAGCTACAACTTCCCACATAATGTTTTGAACAAAATATTTCACGTTAGCATCAACCCAAAATATTTTTTTTCCTCATAGTTGGTTGTTCTCTTTAGAAATAGGATTACCATCCATTTTTCTAACTATTGAACTTGATATTCTTGTGATATTTTTAATCTCATTGGCCAAACAACTCACGGAAGTTCTCTACATTTAATAACACTATTTAAATATAATTGGTTTCCAATATACATCTACTTTCCTTGGTGTAGAGCTTGTAGTTGTGCACATGAAGTGACCGAACTATATCCTTGTATATTTTGACTAAAGCCTAATTCCATGTTATTTATATCACCCCTGGGGATTTTTTAATTCTATGAGATGTTATTTTCAACATTCTTTCTGATACTACAAAGGCTCTTTCTCCTTGTTTCAACCCCCATGTATCCAAAGTGATACTTTTCATCCAATCTCCACTATTGAAAAGCCACTAGGATGCAAAAAAAAATCAATATCCTATACAACTATCGCCGGTACCTAATTTTGACCTCATATATAGGTAATCAAGAGGAATTTTCAATATATGTGACGCATGTGAGAAATTGAAATTGAGGTGGACATTTACACGGGGACTCTAGTGACAACCCATAACCTTACTATTCTTGTTGATTTTATTCATCGCTTCACTCATCATATCCAACTTGATTAGAACAAAAATATAAATTAGGAAAATATATAAAATTTGATTAATAAGAATCCAATGTTATATAGATTAGATTGTATTTCTTGTTGAATTTTACTTTTCTTATTTATCACAATAACCCGTTCCTTGTTCCCATATTGGATGGACTCTTAATTATGGGTAAATAAGCTATGAAATAATCTTGTACTAAGTCCATGCTCACTCTGAGGAACTCCAAGGAAATACCTTATCATTACTTTATGCCTTTCTTAGTTGTCTTATAGACTTGGACATGCTTACCAACATAACAATGATGTTTAGGGTTCTAACACAATTTTATGTACATTGTGTGTCCTTTTAGTTAAGGATTGGTTTTACTCTCTTTGAGGCTTCAACTCTTCTTAGGAGGATACAACTGTGGGAAGATTTGTAGATGCTACAAATATTCTCACAGGCCTATGGGTAGAGTTCCCATGTATTTTCCACATGGCAACTCCGCCCATAGGCATGTGAGAATAATTTCCTTTCTATGTTCCTAAATAACCAAAATATAAGAGAATCGTGCCTCTCCAAAGAGTGTGAGGCATATTGACGTGTCACACTCATTGGAGAGGCACAATACTCTTATATGGTGGTCATAAAGGCACATAAAAAGGAAATTGGGTAGAAATGCCTTTCTATGTGCTTAAATGACCACCATACAAGAGTATTGTGCCTCTCTAATGAGTGTGACACATCAAGATGCCTCAGACTCATTAGAGAGGCACAATCCTCTTATTTGGTGGTCATTTGGGCACATAGAAAGGAAACTCTTCCCACATGCCTATGGGAAGAGACCCAATTTATCATTGATAATATCTTGATTCGTGTGTGAGGGTGTGAGAAATTGTGCATTCTTGCGGATGTTCTAAGGAAATTGGAGATGACCAAACCACACCATGTATCATGAAATTCTTCATTAGAAATATGTGTAGAGTTTATTAGAGGATTGGAGGTTAATTATAGGTGTTCTCCACATGTTCTCAATGCATGTTGTATGGAGGTTATACATGGTGGGGATAATAGTGGAAATGACTAGTGGAATGTTGTGGAGTGAATATAAATAAGAATTGGTGTTGTTGATGATGTCCTTGCATGTCTTGTTGTAATAGTTTATTATTTCCCTAAAAAAACACATTATATAATATTGGAGGTTCAAGATTATTATATCACAAAGTTTTTTATGTCACTTATAAGTTGTATTATTATGTTCGTGTGGTTTCCTCAAGATGCTTTGTCACATCCCTTATGACACTCACTAATTATATATCTCATTTGGACTGTTATAGGACGTACAACCAAACATGTATTTGTCAAATCTATCTTCGTCGAGTGAGGGAAGTTCAACTAGAATAGAGGAAAGTGAGACATCTAGTAGGTATAACAGGCAGAGATCAACTAGAGGTGAGAAGATCAAAAGAAAATTTCATAGACACATGGAATTATTTCTTGCTAAAGGGGGGTCATTTTCTTATGATGATGAGAGCATAGACAACATCAAGGTGCCCTTGAGGTACAACCATCTAGTGAAACGATGGGTACTGAAGGATCTTCCTCAGATAAACACTAATTTTTGTGTCAACAAAAGGATATACCACATTTCTCCATCGTCTTTACATGGTTTGGAGATATTTTCCATGGATGGCATAAAGGTATGTTACAACAGAATAATTGAATTGATGGAGTATGTGGGACCCTGTTACATCTACAAAGATTGGATACAACTAGTCCAATATACAAAAATTATGTGAAGATATGGCATGGCAGCAAATTATATACACCTAAAAGACATTGATCAAAATAAAGGAGCATATATTTATATTGACGGAAGGCCAAACGCAACAGGGAATATTGCAGGGTTTACAAACAGTACACGATCCACAACCACAAATAAGTAACCCAATTTCATATTTGAGGGTGTGAAGGAAATCGTGTATTCGTATGTGCAATAAAATCAATAGTTGCAGGGGAAGAGTTGATTGATTGATTACAATTTGAAACGAGTAGATACAAGCGTTTCTATTATGAGGGCGATACATATACTATTTAACCCAACCTATAAGAAATGACTCTAATATTGTATGATTAGCATTTACTAATAGAGACAAGAAAAATGCATTGTCTTCAATATGATCCTCTAAACTAGAACTAAAAACTCATATGGAAAGACATTTAATGATAATATAGGTCCTTGCTTTACTACCACATTAGCATTTCTCCTCAAAGTTGTAAATAATTTTATGTTATGTTTCTTACAAGTAAATCATCCACTAAAATGATGTTATGCAACTTTATTTTGCATACATTTGATTTTTTTCAATTTTTTCTAATTCTTATATTGACATTGCTTTGTTGGAAACACCATTGTCCCAGGGTGATAGGGGGAAGATTTTTTTTTTATAGAAGTCCATATATTATACAGAGGAAGAGCTCATTGATGAACATGTTTTTCCTCCCCTAACCCAATCCAAACAATAAAGAATCTTATGAGAAAATCAAACATCGAACTTGCTTCTTTGATTGAGATTCAACCACGGACATAGGAGATAAAGGAAAGAGTTAAATACTTGATGAAAAAAATTAAAAGCTATGGGGTAAGCAATATACTTATTTATCCCATTTATTTATTTTGGATTTCAATTTCTATACTCTTACAAGTCCTTTTATAAAAAACTCTTTATTTTTATAGAAGTTTTTGAAGGATTTTGACCCCCCAAGATCATGCTACAGAGGTCGGTGTTGGTACCAGTGTTTTTGCTACACCGACACAACATCATAGTAGCACGTCAGTCACTCAGACTTCTACACCCTCCAGGGTCAATGTCGGTACTACACCCGACCCTAACAAGCACATGCCAAAATGTGCACAAAATGATGTTGATCCAGAGCAAGGCTTTGCACATTTTGAAGCATGCCTTCCTAGATCTTCCCATGTCACTTGCATGGGAACACTAAAGGTTACCTTTTTTTAAAATGATTAGCTCATCCCTATGAAAATATAAAATCTTCCAGGTATGTAAGATGTGTTTTAGTTATTATGTACAATCTAATTGAAATTTACGTATAATGTGCAATTATTTTAAACTAATGATAATATGGTTTTGCAGGAAATGACACATTTTATAAATGCATGAATGACCTGACATTGGATATCTTTGGGCCCACCATACACACAAGGTGGAATTCACAAATTTCCAAGTTAAAAGATGAGCTCATTAACAAGTTGGTTGGCTTGCTTGGTGAGGGCTCCTTTAGTAAATATGGAGTCTCCTCAAACACAGGTGCATATTTAAAATATATGAAAGACCAATAAATGGTTCATATGAAAAAGAACCCTAAGTATGAGCATCCCCTAATGATTCCTGAGAGGGAGTGGAAGGCCCTACATGAAGATGCAAAGGAGAAGATGCTCTGAAAATAAGGAAAGACACCACCTGGCTTAGGAAGGTATGTGACACTTCTAATAATGTAATTATGATATTTTATCGTCTTTGCGACATATAATTATGTATTTGAAACTTTTCATTACAGAATCCTAGACACATCTAAATCCACCAAGGCCATAATTGAAAAACATGGGAAATAAAAACTTGGCATGGGTGGTTACTCAAAACTAGAAGTACGAATTGTAAGTTTAAAAAAATCGATTGCAACCAAATCATATATTGTTAAAATTTTTAATTTAATTGTAGAGAAGAAGCAAAGTTAATGTTCTTATGCAACTTTGTAGGTCATGAAGTTCAAAGAAGCTTCAACACAGGAAGAAATCAAGGTTGCTTTCAAGCACAAATTTCAAGGCGTGGTTGAACGCAAAAAAATCTTGGGGGAAACACAACCTCCCAACACTCAAACCGACAGACAGGTAAATAAAATAATCAAACATTATTTATAATTAATTACTTTTACAATCTATTGATTATTATTTTCGTCCATAAAGTGATGTGTTTGATTGTTTTAAGAAGGTAACCAACGAAGAAATGTTGGAGTTACTTCACACACCTAGGATTTATTTTTCCTAAGGTTTTTATTTGTTTATTAGTCATAATTAGTCATTATCCAGTCTCCTATATTTTAGGAGAGAATATTCCACCTG